>WBZZ01002099.1:15000-117500 GCA_019918135.1 Paulinella micropora
TTTCTGTTTTGGTTGGAATTTCAGTTTTGGTTGGAATTTTGATTTTGGGTGAAAATTTGAATTTTTCAAATTAACTGCTATATTCGTCCGCAAAATATCGTAAATTTTCGCGAAATGTTACCGTTAAATTTGAAAATTTGAATTTTTGTCACAAAAATGAAAAACTGTCACAAAAATGAAAATCTGACACAAAAATGAAAAACTAATTTTTGTTGTTGTCTTGAATGTCAACAGCAATACTTTATTGAGAAAAGGGCGCCAAGGGACTGCCCGATTATACACTAGGCCGGACATACGTAATGGCTCCGAGTCTAACGACACACATTACATATGCCGGCACATACTGACTATCCGGTTAATTATGTTAATAGGTCTAACACCTCCCTGGATCAAAGTAAATTATTAAATTAACTGTAGGTCTCAATATATCTATTCTGTGAAAATTATAAAAACACATACTTAAAACATAATAATATTATTACTCACTCTTACCCTCACTCTCTCCAAGAGGTTATGTCGATGGTGGCTACCCTGCTTGCTAGAGCAAGTATGCATCAACTAGATTACACTGATACAGGGCAGCTCCCCCCAGTCAAGCTAGGCCTGGTCGACGAGAAGAGGATTAGGTCCTACGCACCCCCTATCCTATGTCACAGTGAGTAACATTATGTATGTAACGCAAGTACTGTATGGTCATAATACACACATAATATTGATATATATATATATATATATATATATATATATATATATATGATCACGTAAGTAGCCATAATATATAAAAATAAGATATATAATATTGTATCCATCTGTACTGATCTATCAAAAGGTATGATGAACTTGAACTATATATATTACTTATCTATCCGGTAGTATGAATTTATAAATTTGATAGCGCTTCCCGTAGAGTGGTATAAAAAGAACATAAAATAATATAATATATATATGAACAAAGACACGATATCTGTAATTATCGGCCTGTCTGGTACATCCGGCTGGTCTGACGTACTTCCGTGTTGACTCCCGTGTGGCACGTTCACCGACCAGCCGGACTCCATGTCGGCTTCTTATACATTTTATGTATGTAAGTGTATAGAGATAGAAGTTGAAACGAAGCGAGCAAAGGGACGAGATCTACAATTAGTTATTTCAGGTTGAGAAACTGATAGGTAAATCAGTTTGACAACCTGAAGTACTAATGTCTTTTCTGGCGCCAGAGCTCATTGCTCCTTCCATCATTCTGGGGCCGGTCACTCGCCACCGGGCCCAGTCTGTCGGCACTCGTCTATTCGTTCACCTGTACAACTTATGTGTAATATGCGAGAAAATTATTGTATTACATAACCCGGGAATATAAACGAAGTTCAAGATGGAACTCCAGCTATATGTACGTTTCATGTGTATATTCTTGTTCCGTAATATATACCTTTCTGCAAGCACGTGGTTCCGCGTTTCTGCTGACACAGCACTTAAGAAATGATATGTTGATTTCTTTTCCTTATCAGGATTTCTGTCGGACTCTGCATCGTCTGCATCGTCTGTTTGCTCAGTGCAGGATGCTTCCTCTTTCTTGCGCTTGGAACGTAACCGCTTCATCCTCTCCTTGGAACTATCCATATCTTGCATCTGCTCATCTTCAGTTCGATGTTGCCTCTTTTTATTCATCCTTGCTCGCGCCTCTGCACGCTCTTCTTCCTGTCTCTCGGTCGTTTGTCCTTCACGTGCTGCCTGCATCCTTGCTCGCGCCTTTGCACACTCTTCTTCCCTTCTCTCGGCCGTTTGTCCTTCACGTGCTGCCTTCATCCCTGCTCGCGCCTCTGCACGCTCTTCTTCCCTTCTCTCGGTCGTTTGTCCTTCACGTGCTGCCTGCATCCCTGCTCGCGCCTTTGCACGCTCTTCTTCCCTTCTCTTGGTCGTTTGTCCTTCACGTGCTGCCTGCATCCTTGCTCGCGCCTCTGCGCGCTCTTTTCCCTTCTCTTGGTCGTTTGTCCTTCACGTGCTGTCTGCATCCCTGCTCGCGCCTCTGCACGCTCTTCTTCCTTGCTCTGTGCCGATAGTCTTTGACGTCTTGCTTGCATCCTTGCTCTTGCTTTTGCACGCTCCTCCTCTTTCGCCTCTTCAGACTGTCTTTGTCGCCACCTCGCTTTATTGCGTGCTTTACGTCTCTTTTTACTCTCCAGTCGCTTAGCCTCTAATTCCTTTATGATCCCTTGTAATGGATGTCCATGGTCTGCGATGTCTCTTTCTCCCAAATTCCCCTGGCTGTCTTCTCCTGCTAATGATGCCAAATAAGTCATTGTTAGTCAAAAAGGTTGGGTACGTAAGTATCATGTATGTGTGTAGACGTCTAAAAAAATGCGCAAAAGAGATGATGGGAGAAAGGACCTGATTGTTTGTTCTTCTTCTCGTCCCGCATATCTACAAGCGTCTGGTTAGCGTTTTCAACCACCGGCTGCGCTTCTTCAGAATGTGCTTGACTGCTCTCTCCTTCTCCTGCAAAAAACGTCAGTACGTATCGTTAGGTAAGGTAACTAGTGTAGATGTGTTGTTTAAGAATGCATAGTTCTTAGAAAGTCTTAGAAAAAGAAGTACCAGATTCTTCATTCTTCTTCTTATCGTTATCCCACAAATCTATCAGTGTCCGCATTCCCTTGTCAGCCATACGCTGTGCTTCTTCCTGCCATGCCCGCACCTGCTTTCTCCTGTGTTTGCGCTTTTTTGTTTTGCACTGTTGCTGCTTATTTTCCGACTTATGTTGCTTCTTGTCCTCCGACTTCGGTTCCTTCTTGTCTTTCAACTTCTTTGATGATCGTCTGGTTTTGCTTTTTGCTTTGTTGGCTGTTTTCTTTTTTCGTTTCTTTCCTCTTGGACTCTGTTCAGCGCTCCCCTCTGTGTTCTTCTTTCGCTTGCGAAGAACTTTGTCATGCAAAGTTCCTAAATGCAGTTTTGAATCAGCATTAGTGCTTGCATTAGCAGCTAGCATGGTTTTTTATAATTCTTTTCTCTTCCGTATCACCTGGTCAGAGATCCGAAACAAAGCATGACTAGAAACAAAACTTTCTAGTTCATTCTGCTTGTACCATACTGCATCGTCAGGAAACTTTTGATTCCCTTTGTATTATAAGCCTTACCAATACGGGAATTGATCGGGTTTTATCCTGAATTTAGCGCAATTTTCCCTACTAAGCACAACGGAGATTTTTCCAGCCAGGTAATTGAATTTATCTACCGTTAAATGTATTTTGGTGAATACATCTGCGATATTTTCCTCCGTAGGGATCCGGAATAGTTTGAGCTTTCCTTCTCTCACGAGTTGCGCTAGAAGGTGGTACCGAACCTCTATGTGCTTGGTCCTAGCTTTCCCTAGTCCTCTCTCGGACAATAATATCGTTCCTTCGTTATCCTCGAAGAGAGGAGTAGGGCCTTCAAGATTTATTCCGATATTCGTAAAGTTTGTTGTAATGCAAGGAGTTCTCTGACCGCCTCATTTGCTGAAACAGTCTCGGATTCTAATGTAGATTGAGCTATCATGGATTGCAGTTTAGAAAACCACGAAATTGGTATCCCGTTGAATAAGTAAACGTATCCGCATCTTGATTTTTGCGAGTTCTTGTCCCCCGCAAAATCCGAGTCTACGAATCCGACTATCGGCTGTTCCGCGATAATTCTGTCTACATTAGCGAGAACTGGCACGCTGAACATGTCCATTCCGGGTATTGCGGATTTTCCAATGATATCATCGATTGCGTTGGCCGCTGCGCAAGATTCCAGGTTAGGTTTCCAAGATTCCGGAGTTTTAGGGACCGAGAAATTAGTTTCTAGCAACTTCCGTAAATTTCGATCTCCTCTCCTGAAAAATTGCGCTCGCGGGGTCAGAAGCCACAAGAACATCCTGTGCACCATAGCATAAGACATGTCCGGGTTAGGGACTTGGGGTACTTAGCTGCTATACTTAAAGGGCATATGAGAAGTGGCCGAGTGCGGACAGCCAAAAAGATAAGCATCCCTATCAGGCATCTAAGATCATAGCGTAATGGGCGATGGTCCTTCTATAGGGGAGCGGGGTTATCAGAAGTGAATGGCGTTTTAGCCGGTATCTCCTTCGTATAACCCAACTCCTCTAAGATCAACAACTCATACTTACGCTGATGGACAGTAATCCCCTTTCCAGTCTGAATGATCTGAATGTTTTGAATTCGGTGGCTTTGCCTAGGTCCTTGCACCGGAAGCCTCTCTTTTCGAACAACTTCACCATCTTGATGTGCCTTTCTTGTGATGCAGCGTGGCAGCCATCATCGACGTGAAAGGACACCAGTTGGGTAGTTTGGGGGCTACTCCCATGCTTTACGAAAGAGGCCCTGTCTAGCGTGAGGGGCTTGAATTCGTGTTCAGTAATGAGCTCCCCAGACAGTACGTCGTACCAAAGACGGCCTGCCTCCGAATGACCGTATAGGGCCTTCTTCAGAAGCCAGACATAGTCTGCTGTCTGAAATTCGGCCGGCGGTTTGACATATATGTCATATGGGAGATTTGCGTGCAGATAAGCGGTCGTGAAATCAATCAGCCATATAAGTCTATTCCGAAAAAGGCTGCATAGGCTACCATGAGCAAAATGGTCCTGTGCTGGGCTGTGGGAGAGTAAGTCTTTTTGGGGTTACCCTGAGCGTAAGCTTTCAGGAGGTCCCCTCTTAGGGTTATCCGGGCTTTGTGGAATTCATCCGCAGTATCTTGTTGTTTTACCGTATCTATCCATTTTATAGGAATGATTGGTGTGCCCGACATTTTCGCTTCGCTCACTTTTCGCCAAACAAAGGCTTTTAGTTCTTTGAGTTGTTCGAATTCCTTCTGTCTAGCTTGCTTACGGTCTTTTGGTTTTTGTACTACTGGGAATTTTGGGAATTTCTCACTCACGAGACAATACTCCGCCCGATTTTCCTCCGGGGCACATACCTCGTCCTCTTTCCAGTGGTAATGTTTTCACTTGAAGTTTCCGCCTGTTCGTGTGATCTCCATCCCGGTTTATGTGCCGCTCTCTGCACCTCTACCCTCTCCCTCCCCCCCTCGACAAACGCAAATTCTGAGGTGACCTCAATCCCGGGATCGTTAGTATTGAGGTCCGAATCAGGATTTTGTTGGTCGACAAGGGTGGTGGTGCGGTTGTGAATTTTTGCTCACGCGATTCGGGTATAGGTTCTGACTGTTGCGGGGCTTTGGCATAATTGACGATTTCTGTGTCTAATATCTTATTCGTAACGCCGTCGTCAAACAAGACACTATGCGCGGGAAAGCGTTTAGATTTACGGGTAACGGAAGCAGACGGGGCTGTTGCTGTCCCCCGTCGTATCGCCGTCTCCCATTTATCCCCGTAAGTTAATCTAGCCCACTGCTCCCCGAAAGCCCTTGCCGGGATTTCCACATACGTTCCGGACAACCGCTGTCTTTCTTTGGGCTTACGCCCCCTTCTTGCTTTCTTTATCTCCCCCTGCTCATCACTCGGCTGAGCAACTTTGGGACTCGGAGGCTCTAAGGGGGCGAGCTCGTGCTCACAAACACCGGTCCCTCTTCTGCCTCGCTATCCTCGTCAGTTTGCGGAGCGTGGAATGACTCATCAGGGGGGGATTCCAGAGTGAGGGTCAGTGGGAGGGGGATTTCCTACCGGGGGACTTCCTCCCCCTGCCGGAATCTCTCCTCCCGGGTCCTCCCCTGAAACGGTTCCTTGATCTTCTGGGGTCATTTGTTGCGATAGGGGAGGGGGGGGCTGTTGCCAATTAACAGAGAACATCTCACCCTCAACATCATCTCTTTCGAGAGACTTAGATGCCCCCCTCTTCCCCAGTCTCCAAACGTCAAAGATAACATCACGGACATTACCGCATATTTTCCTCGCAACCGGATCGTATACACAATAATATCCGTTGTTTCTTTCATACCCAAGAAATAAAACTTTCCTCCCCCTCTCACCTTTCCCCCTCTTTGCGTCTACTTTCATGTACGCCAAACATCCAATGGGGCGCAAATGACGCAAAAGGGGTTTTCTCTTATGAACAACTTCATAAGATTTCCCCTTAAAAGGGCCGCGGGCAAGAGGTAAGAGGTTGCCAAAATAAGTGGAAACTTTCTCCGTCTCAGTCCACATGGACTCAGGAAGATCGGCGTCGCTAAGAACCGCCCTTGTGGGTCCGCCGCACGTCTGGTGGGCTTGTTCTATTTTAGCGACCGCCTGTTTCTCCCCCGTCGGAGCCTTAAGGAGGACTGGTTGATTTGTGTCAATCCAAGTCTGAAACTTCCTGTACTTACCATTATTCATATTCATGGTCACAAGTCAAGAATTTCACTTTTCTTCCTGTATGCCGTTCGAAGAAGGCAACGGCCTTTAAGGAAGCATGTGAAAAACTCATTCTTATGTCTCAGATAATAGTCTAACTCAAACCCAGATGCAAGACATTTGACGGTGAATTTGTATTTTTTCCCGTCCCACGATAAGGTATTCCACCAACCCTGAGTATCCATTGATATATGGACCCCAGGGTGGCGTTCTACCGCATGGTGGTTGTCTTTGAAATGGGGCACTCTCTTTATCTTGTTCTTTAAGCACCACTCGCATCTCATTACTCGTTCTCTCCACTCCCTCCCCACTATCTTTACTCCCATATAGTTGGCCATTCCTTCCATGGCTTTTACCCCTCTGTGCTTACACATACAATGGAACACAGTGGCATGTATGTTTTCATGATAGTGAGGACGAACGACAGGACATAAAGCTTTACTACCTAGCTCTTTATCTCCCTTACTCTCAGCCCTCTCATCTTTCTCATGATCTATCTCAGTAGAGTAGGGTACGTATGTATTAGGTACGTCACATCGCCAACCACAAATAGACGGTGACAACAAACAGTATACGTCATGGTATGTAGGTGGGTTGGTTTTCTGAGAAAGATGAGAGGTGGGTTGTCAAGCTAGTCCCCCCGAGTCCGACGTGACACTGTCATCATCGTCGGGCTCGGAGGTCTCACTTGTGACGGAGGGCGTAGTAGTAGAGGGACCTGTGGGCTCATACCACTCGTTAGGATTGAGAGGTGGGGTGCCCGGGGCATCAAACACCGTCAAGTGGTTTGGGAGTGCTCTCCCTCTAGCCACGATTTGGTCTTCCGTGATAAGAATGGGCTTTCTGAGCACTATCACTTGATTGTTTTGGTGTATGACGGCAAAACCCTTACGAACCCATGCTGAAGTAGCCACTAACCCGTATTTTAGGTGCGGGCTGTAGGTAGTGTGGGCATCAAGGACATTGACTTCTTCCCCATGAGCTCCCGACAGATTCATTAAAGCCTTCCCTTTGTACTCAGTTCTAATGCTTCCCTTTGCTATGCGGAATTTCTGTGGAGCCCTCTTAAGACTGACAAACGTAGACCTATATGGGGACTGTGTTTCGCTTGCACCACTATCGTCTACCCACACTATATTGCTGCTGTCAGTTATGTGATCAGAGCTATTATCCATCAACATGATAGAGCATTCAGAGTGTGGTTTGTCTTGTTCGGGGAATGAAGTGGTGGTGTCTGTGTCTGATGGGCTTTGGGGTTCGTCTTCTTCTGGAGGTGTCACTCCACCCAACACATCCTCGAGATCCTCTACCTCCTTTACCATGTAAGGGAAAGATGAAACGATGCCTCGTGCAAACGGGTTGTTGTGTCTGGTAGCAAGGGTAAGGACGCAATCATGCATGGCGTTACATATAATTCTGTATAGAATTCATCATATTCCCCCTCCTGGCTCGTAATCAACCCGTCTGTCACTGTTCTACTCTTAAGCCCCTGCTTGAGAGCAGTAACCAAACGTTGTATTTCTTCAATAGGGGGTAGTCCTCCACCTTTTAACACTCGTTTTCCGTCCCTTATCCAAACGTTACTATCCTCAGCTCTACCTGGCTCTCCTTCTTCAATGACCTCAGGGGGTCCAAATAAAGGTGATGAGGTTGTATTAGATAGTGCAGTGGTAGGTTGAGAAGACGAAGTGTGAGTCAAAGTTGGTACGGACAAAATAGGTACAGACAATCTACCCTCTACTGCTTTCCCTGCTCCTACTCCTACTCCCCCTACTCCTACTTCTCCTACTCTCACTCCTACTCCCCCTGCTCCTACTCCCCCTACTCCTTCCCTATTTCTCCCACTCCCTCTATGGATGTAGTAGTAGTAGTAGTAGTAGTAGTAATAGGTGTGCAAAGAGATGTAGTTGCGATGTTGGATTGAGCAGGATTGATGCTTTCTTTCCACAAAGTGATGTGTATAAACAAAGTGGCGGGTTCGTAATACATAGCATCATGGGGGGGAAAGCAACCCTAGGTTCAGTTTTTCCCTGTACTTGCTCAATATCTCCCCTCTTCCTTTCTTGATCAACATGAAGCGAGCAAAAGTCATGGTCTATCAGTCTAGCAGCACACTTCCCACCCTGCACCCCCTTTCTCGCCGCTCCCAGTCTCCACGAACACCTAACTCCAGGTGTATCTGGCACTGTCGCCTCACACTGCTTACTGCTTGTGACATGACAGTCAACTGTACGTACTGGTCTACTGTGGAGGTTGAGGGGTGGGCCACCTACTTCTCGTAACGTGACTGGGTTGTATTTTTTCACGAGTAATTTTACGTACCCTACCCTTGTACGTCTGCAGGGGAGTTGGGTCGCCAGCCATATCAAGGGTGGTCAAAAACTTATTCTCGCGAAGGGGTGGAATAGTGGGGCGAGTGTGTATGGAGTCGTTTTGTGTAGATGATGCATGTCCTTTCTGCTCTCCTCTACGCACACCACCCTCAACACCTCCTCCCCCTCTACTTCTTGCGCCAGGTGGCTTAGATGCGTGAGATAAAAGTGACATGGGGGTGTTGGTTGAAGATGGGGGGTTGTCTTCCTCGATGCTCATACCACTGTCATCTTCTAGGGTGTTAGTTGAGAGTGGAATGTCATCTTCCTCGACATACATACCACTATCATCTTCTCTTACTCTCTCCATCATCATAATGGCCAAGTGGTGGATCCCCAACTCACCATCCACTTCTGATTCCTCTTCAGACTCAGAAGGAGATTGGTTAGTTGGGGGTTCATCTTCTTCTTCACTTTCAGAGTGAGAGGGTGAGTTAGAGGAGTCGGATGATTCAGCGTTTAAGCTTATCATTTTCTTCTTTTTAATGAAGTCTGCTGCTTTCATCTTTCGTCCCTCTCCTCTGCTGCCTTCCTTCTTCTTCTTCTTTGCTCCTTCTCCTTCTTTCTTTTTGTGTCTGTCTGTCTTCTCACTCTGACTGTCCTCTCTTTTCTCCTTCCCACGCAACTTCTCAGAGACCCTAGTTCTCCTTCTTATGGGCATTTCAAGGGACCGTGTCCGTCCTTGGGACAGTCCTTGAGTTGACACCTGACTAGCATAGAGTTTACGCATTCTAGTTTCTGATACGTTGCTCTGAGCTAGCTGCTCTACTACCTTGATAAATTCAGGCAGCTTGGGCCTTTGAGTAGGTAAGAGAGGATACCAAGTGTTACGATAGTAGGCTTGATAGACAGGTAGGTGTTTTAATTTCTTCATGATCATGCCTGTCTTCATCATCTCTGGTATCACTCCCATCGTCTTCTCCTGTGTTTTGATAGTCGCGAGATAGTCAGCTAGCCAGCTACTCACCTCACTAACCTTCTTAGGGTATGAATGGTATAGCTTTTCCTGGTCCTCTTCAAACCTTATGAGGTCAAGACCTCCATAATTTTTTTTGAGGGCGAGGAAACACTTTACACCGTCCGTATCCCCCTGCCTCATTATAGTCATCACCTTCCTATCGTGAGCACATGATTGAAGTAGGAAAGCATAGAGCAATCTGTTTAGCTTAGCTTCTTTCTCTTTCATGTAATATCTGGCTCCCACTTGTAATGCAAATAGCGGCGACGATTTACTCCCCCCCGTCAACACTGGTATTTTGGATTTTTGGTCCGTAGGTATAGCAGTGGCGGGGGCAGAGGCAGTTCTTGCACTTGCAGTTTCTTTACCCTTTTCTTTCTTTCCCTTGTCTTTATCCTCTACCTTTACTACTACTGTCTCCTCTTCGTCTTCTTCGTCTCCCTCTTCCTTTGCAGGTGATTTGAAGGGTGCATCTGAAGGGGATTCAGGTCGTGCAGGTAGTTGTATAGGTTTGGCTAAGGGATGAGTCTCAAAGCCCGGAATTATGGAAAGGATTTCTGGGTGTGTGACACCTATAACTGGTGTAAAGGTGTACTCAAACAACTCCCATTCTTTTCCATGATTGAACTTTGGAGGGTCTAGCCTCATTTTTACTAAGTCAGAACCTTGATACGCCATATTGTTCGGGCGTACCAAGGGCGGAAGGTAGGAGGGAGGCTCGACTACCAATGTTGCTTTCTCTGTAGGTAGAGAAGCGAGATGGAGTTAGGAAATGGTTAGTTATACTAGCGACTAGGTGGCAGCCTTCCGCACAGTCCACTGAGTGTAACTGGTGGTAGCCTTCCGCACACACACCAGACTGGTGGTAGCCTTCCGCACACACACCAGATTTGAATATTTGGTGACGGCCTTCCGCACGTACACCTGTTTGTATTTTCGGTGGCAGCCTTCCGCACGCCCCGATAGTACGTAATAAGTGAATAAAGTCTACTAGACCTAACGTTCACGCTACAAGGCTGAGACTATAACCTGTGAGACTAACTTAATAATCTGCCGTATACTTGCTGTGTCCTACAGTAGATACTTTATTGAGAAAGGGCGCCAAGGGACGGCCCGATTATATACTAGGCCGGACATACGTAATGGCTCTAACGACACACATTACATATGCCGGCCCATACTGACTATCCGGTTAATTATATTAATAGGTCTAACATGGAGTTCGGCAATATAGCAACACTGTAATTAATACTATCACCTTATTATGTAATTCACACCATTCGCACGAATAATGACCACCACGTAATATGAAGATACATACAGGTATATGTCAACGCAATATACGTAATGTATGTTCACCCCAGTGTCACTAGCACAACCAATCAAACAAATGATGAGTACAACAAACAATCAATATTATGTTTTTAGGTCGTGTTAGTGAAGTCTAAATTGGAGGTAACTATAACTTTTCGAGTTTTTAACATTTTTTATCGCCCTTTTTTGTTGCAAAGATCACGATGTGATCTGGTTTACATTTAAAAAAAAAATCATTTGAAATCATCGAGTCAAATTTTATAACGATTAAAGGTTTTGTGTTTTGTTTATTTAAAAAGGTTATTGGGCAAAGTTTGACCATAATTCACCATAATTTGGTGCGGACCAATATCGAGGCTAAGCTTTCTGAATCTGCAGCCCTTTTGAAAAAATGAGCAGTACTTCAAAGGCCTTAGTTTCCTGGATTTTGGTAGCTTTTTCACCATTTTTTAGGAAAAAAAATCCCGGGAACTCAGTCATTTTTTGTGGCGGGTGTCGGGGCCGGCGGGTCTAGGAAAAGATGCCAGATGAAAGTGTTCCTTGAGTGCATCAGCTATCTTTTACCACAAAGCATGTTAAAGCTATCCAAGTATATACATAGTAACATTGAGTGTTTTTGATTACTTGTACAAAATATCTCTTGATACTTTTACTTGTAGGCTACAAACCAGCTAAGAGAAAATCACCTAATTTTTTGTCGAAACACGAAAATCTCAAATTTCGTAGTTTGAGTATTATTTCTCGCACAGATGAATAGGTGAATCGTTTTTTACTATCATTAAACGACTATCATTAAACGTATGTCTCCAACTTTGTGTTATTTGTAAATGTCTGTGGAAGGCAAAAACTCAAAATCACAAAACCAGCATTTTTTCTGGTTTTGGGAACATATACATCTTAGTATTCATCCGTTTTAAGACTTTTAAATATTGGAATCATCTTTTATTATCATAAACTAAAGCTACCAAAGGATTTTTGTTTATTTTGCCTAGAAGCTACAAACCAAAAAGTGGGTTTTCACAACTTCACCTGTCTGACCTACACATGGCTGTACATTTTTTCCTGGACCTTGCTCCTACAGTTTTTTTAGTGTTATCATGTCTCACTGACATATACATACGATAGATACAAAAATATTGAAATAGGGATGTGTCTGCTTCATTCCTGGAGGCATGCAAGTCCAAGATGTTGGAATGTCAAAAAAGTTTTGATCAGTGTTCTTTTGGATTTTGTGTGATTTTCCAACAAAAACTACGTAGAATTTTGAAGGTATAGTGTTTTAGGACTCCCCCAACCTATTTAGGAGCTGTAGGACCGTCAATTGTTTTAGAAATAAAATTTTATTTACTTGTTCAGCAGCCCTTAAGGGACTGTTTTCCGGTCGACTCTGTGTGTCTCAGAGATGTTGAAATTTTCTCAAAATTCGATCAAATTTTTTTCGAGATGCATTGTAAAACGTTCGATAGTTCCAAAGCTAAGAAAATAACAAGCAAAAACAGATTCTTTAATCGTAATCGTGCTTGCAAACCATTTTTTTACCACATTGAATCAGCAAAAAAATTACGGCCCGACCTGTCTTTTTGACAAAGTTTCCGAAAAATTTTCCACAAGAAATGGTGACTTTTTTACGGGGGGGGGGGGTAAAAATATGTCTTCCTCAAATGTGAGCATGTCTCCTCCACCAAACATAGAAATAACTCACACATATTGCAGCAACAACCACGACGATAATGCAATTCATAATCGCAAACTGCCCAAAGCAAACACACATATGTAAATATGATCACCCACAATAGGTATCTCCCCTAACTCCTTAAAAGCTTATTCACTATGTAAAGGAAAGAAAATGAACTGAGCAATACAAAATAAAAGTAATCAAGGGGAAAATTGCCGTTCCACAAATTTAACGCATGACCCGCCCCAGGAGGGCGACCCACCGTCCAGCCTTACATGGAACTCCCCCGGCCCCGCCGCCCGGCTCCATGATTCAACGCTCATGAACACTCCCGAAACTTAGCGTCCAAGGAGCTCGCCACCGCGCCGCCATCTGCCCAGTGTGGCGCCTACCGCCGTAGCGACATTAGACCAACAGCGAAGCTCCACCGTCCTCCCGCGCCTACCCGGCGCGACACACTGCTAGGTCATAACGACCAACTCCTGGCCTACATCGGCCACCACTACCGACAAACATACGCCTTTTGCCTCGGCCCGCAGCCAACTGATCCAGAACATCCGGCCGACCAGCAACGCCACGTGCACCAAAAGCCATGGGCTCATCATACTGCCCTCACCCTCTGCTGACGATCGAATTTGAAATATTAGCAACCCCCCCTTGATGGAGGGAGAAGAAAGACTCCGTCGCGCTCCGACCATCACCAAGCATAAAAGGTTCCACATTGCCGGAAGAATAGGCCGCGCCAAAACCAAACCGAAGGCACAACCAAGTCAAAGCTCCAAAATGTCCCATTGCCAAATCCACGCTGCCGCACAAAACCGATTCCAAAGAACACAACTGCCGGAGTAACACAACCGATCCAGCCAACCTGCCGAAGCCCGAAAGCCAAATGTCCGTGTCCTTCATCCCTTCCTCCTGAATGAGGGGAAATAACCGCCGCCGAAAGCGACTCCAACCATTTCACTGTGGCTCCTGCCACCAACAGCTCTGAACCAAACGTCGCACACCAGACCGTCCACCATGCTCCACAACCGGGGTCACCACCGCCTGTTGAAACTAACTCAGACGGAAACCACCGCAGACGAACCAAAACAAAGTAGCGGTGTCCGGCGCCATCCTCCCCCACGCTCGCTGCAGAGCTCCCACGATTCTGTGGCTCACACCACAACATGTACAGCAGGTGCAACATGTGCCTCGCCTAAAACTGCAAACTGAAGGACGAATTTCATCACCCGACAACACAGACAAAGAACGAGTAGGAGGGGAGGCGGCCTGATTTGGGGTCTGTCCCGAAGACAGGCCCACCGATGAACTGTTACATTCCCCGAAGATAGCAATAAAAAGTCGGTAATACAACCAGACACAAATCCCAAAAGAGAATGATGTCTCGTTATATTAGCTCAGTGAAACCGAAAAGAAAACGGCAACAGACCAAGGTTAAAATGGCATTAGGTCAAATCCGGCCAAACGATATTGAAAATAATGGGAAAAAACTAGGTGCACCTGACAGCAGAAAAAGGGTACTTTTTACCGGCTATCCGGGGGGTGATGCCTACAGTACCCCTTCCCGTTTTTATGACGGAAATATACAATTTTTTCGTCATATAATTGCTGATTTCCTTTCTGCACAAACGTTACGGGGTGTCGCAACTAAGTTCATTAACCCACAGATAGACGGTGCAGTGGATATATAAAACGCATACGCCAGACACGAGTCAACTATAAATCTCCAGCCTCGTTTTTGTAAATAAAACTCCTCCTTCCACACTTGTTGTCCCCCCCGTAACTTAATTCTGAGGCAGTATGTCAAGAACAAATAGTATTACTATTGCAATCAAAGCAGCGTTATAATTTTTCTCCTTCTCCAAAAACACTTCCGATCAGTAAATACATTGTCTTTTAATAACATACCCTTGTATTCAATCGGTTACCTTAATATAGTACTAGGGGGCCAGACCTAATAACTATATCCAAAGCCGGGGTGAGTGAGCCCGACCATGCGATATGCCGACACAAGTAGAGACGGACCGTGCTGGTATGACGATAAGTATATCCAAAGAAAAAAATTTAATATGTCTACTATGAGTACATTTTTTGAGAACATCACCCTGGATACTTGAAGCAGGGTCGTACCAGGAACACCATCGCTAAACTCACAAGCGATCCCCTTATACGGTGTCGTATCCATTTGCCGATTGACCCTCGCACTCATATGTTGCGATAAAAATGCCAAGTAACAACAATGGTATAAAAACATTTTAATAAGACATGATCTGACATGGGCACTATGAGATTAATCCACATGCAGCTTTCAATGTCCGACGCGTGATAAAAGAAAAAAATGTCACTTACTGCCTTCGTCGCCTTGCGCGAACCCCTTTGCCAGGTGGCGGGCCGCCAACAAAAGTCAAGTCAAACTTCGACTCCTCCAGAATGTCCCATATTTTGTTAGGGATGGCGCCCAAAGATAAGTCAAAAGGAATGTCAAGCACTCCTCTAGGCAGTGACTGAATAGTCCACGCAGTGTGGTCTTTGTCTCGAAGGGTAATAGTATCATCCCATGTCTCGAGATTTTTCGCGTCTTTGTACACCGGTAAATATTGTCTAGCTTTTGGATCCTCAACAGGGTCCATGCTTCTCCAAAAATGGAGTACCGGTTGTATCGTTTTTGCTGCTAATGATCTCTTCGATGTCCGTGCTGCCCGTGTAGTCTGCGGGACCGCCACAGCTCGCATGAGATAAAGATCTGAGAGAGTGTCATCGGCAACATGAGATTCTGCCGGTCTCAACAGATAAAAAGCGTCTCGGACCCACTTGATGGCCGCAATCGCCTCTCCTTCCTTCCATCGCACATGTCGAATGTCCACATTACCCGCGTTCGGGTTAGTGTCCTTCTCCCCTCCTCCTCCATGGACATCCGTCGCTCGCGTCGACCTTGCCACCTTCCTCGGTTGGTCGAAGATGAGATCGTTTTGCGCTCTCCTCCTCTGCGCCTCCGTGAACTTCTCCTTCGTACCGCCGCGGACTATGGGGGCTTTAGACCGAGTCCCCGCCGCGCTTTTGCGGTTTGAGTCTTCCTTACTCTCCTTCTCGGTCTCCTCCTTCTCCGTGACAGGTGCCCGATAGGCATTCTCCTCCTCTAAGGTATCCTCCTTCTGTATAGGCGGTACCTCTTTGAAGTCCTCCTTCATCCGTTTCAACGCCTCCTCAACGGATTCATCCTCAAGTAAGAAGGGGTCATATTTGATCAGCCTTCGAACATTCACAATCTGCACCTTCCCTCTACCCCTGATCTTATAATTCAGAGGTCCCATCTGTTCCATGATCTGGCATGGTCCTTTCCAGTGGGTAAACAGCTTAGAGCAACCCCCTTAGGGACTTGAGGATGGTACAAGAGTACAATATCCCCAACCTGGAAACGGACTTGATCTAAGTGCGCTTGTCGCACTCCTTGTGCGTCAGTCTTTCTGCGCTCCGCCTCCCTGTGCGCCGCAACTATTTGTTCCACCTCCATCTTCGCTCTTAGTCTCATCCCGAACAACTCATCCTCATCTGCCCAAGTGTCTTTTGGATGCAGAAGTGAGGTTGGGATATTAGGCTCTCGGCCGTAAACCAATTAATATGCCGAGACTGAGCTCCTGGCTCCTCCTAATGCCGATGAGGGTAGACAGTTCATTGCAAACGCAAATGAAGGTGCTGCCTCCACCCAGGCTCTCTGATTCTCCTTCTTCATACATTACATCTTAAGCGAGGCTTTGAGAGGTCTATGTACCCGCTCGATCTTGCCATTCGCTCTCGGGTTATAGGCAGTAACATATTGCCATTTCATCCCGTAGTACTTAGATAGTCTGTCGATGACTTCATTATTAAAGTCAGAACCTCGATCAGAACATATCTTTCTAGGCACTCCGATCTGCGAGACGATCCTATCGATCAGAGCCTCCGCAGTTGTCTTGCCTGTAGCGTCCTTAACAGGAACAACCCAGACATAATTGGTGGCTCGATCTATTGCGGTAAGAAGGTATCTGTACCCTTCTGCCGATTCGGGGAAAGGTCCCACATGATCGATGTGTAAAAATTCAAACATCCCGGCGTGTAACGGGAATGTACCGATCAGGCCAAAGTTCGCCTTCAGCGGTGTCTTTGTGGTTTTGCATGGGATGCATGCGTCCACTTCCCTGTCTATCTCCTCCTTCATCCCTTTCCACCAAAATCGCCTCGCTATGAACCAATGAGTTCTTTGTCGACCCGGATGTGCCAGTAAGGGCAGTTATGGGCTGCGACATATATAAAGCGCCTCAACTTCTCTGGTACCCAGAGAGTCCATTTGTCAGGCTGTGATGCAAATTTGCCATGCTGGCCCTTGTACCACAATAGCCCATCTCTCCACGCCATCTCCTTCATCTGATCTTTGATCTGTGGCGTCTCGTTAAGCTCATTAGGGTTCTTGTATAACGTTATGAGCTCCTTGAACTCCGGATCCGTCGCCTGTTGCTGCCTCCACGCGGTAGGCGAGGCGATATGAATAGTACCGTCCTCCAACCTTACTCCTACCCTTTCCGGGTCTTCATCAAGCTCGCTTCGATTTTCCTGTGGAGGTTCAGTACAGACCTCAGTCGTCTCCTCCTCTTCTTTTATATTCGCCTTCGCGTTCTCGTATAAGACCACTCAGCGTCTTCGAGAACATGCGCCTCACAGCATATGCCATGCTCCGGGCCTTGAGGACTATATCGTAGACCCGTGCGGTCATAACGAACGCCTCTTGCCATCTGCATCGCCTCTATGTGGCTCACCTCGTATATCTTGTCCGTGGACAGGTCCATCATCTCCACTGATGATACGAGAGCCGACACCTCCGACTGAAACTCTAGCCTGGAAAGGCTATCAGCGACTACGTTTCGCTTTCCATCGTGAAATTGAAACATGACAAGAAAGCTTGCCACCGCGCCAAACGGCCGGTTTGTTCATGATTCATCAACCAAAGAAGGTTGTGATGATCGGTCCTAACCATGAATAGAGGTCCTCCCCACAAGTATTCTCTGAGCCTCTTGAGAGCCCATACTACTGCCAACGCCTCCCTCTGTCGCGTGCAGTAATTTCGCTCCGCCGCACACAGCTTTCTACTAATAAACATGATCGGGCGCAACTTTTTCTCCTCATCTTCTTGTTGCAGCACCGCGCCAATCGCAAACTTAGATGCATCCGTGTCGACTACGAACGGTTTCGTAAAGTCGGGCATCATAAGTACTAATCCGCCGTCCTTGGGATCTTTATAAATGATATCTTTGAGCGTATCAAACGCCTGCAAAGCCTCCTCATCCCACTTCTCAAAGTCTCCAAAATCAATCATCTTCTCCAGCTTAGCCCGAGTTGCACCCCAATCGGGTATGAACTGGCTGTAGTACTGTGCCATCGCAAGAAAAGAGTGTAACTCCGTGCGATTCTTTGGCAACTGTCTACTCATGATCTCCTCCCTCTTTTCGCGCGATATCGAGACCCTATTATGAGAAATCTCGTAACCCAAATACGTCACACTTGTCCTGGCAAGCTGACATTTCTTTAGGTTGTATTTCAGGCCAAAAGCTCCGATGCGCCTGAAGACATCTGACAAGTGATCGATATGCTCTTCCATTGTGTTAGAGTATACGATGATGTCATCGATGTAACAAAATGCATGTTCTCCCGCCTTCTGTCCTCTCCTTCTCATAAAACCATCCTCCGACTGGTCGTCATATTGACCGCTCAACATCTTCTGCATCGCCTTCTGAAAGAGCCCCGGGGCCTGTTTGAATCCCATTGGAAGCACCTTCCACTGGTATATTTCCATACCCACAACGAATGCAGTCAGCCATCTGGATTTCTCGTCCAGTGGTATCTGCCAGAAGCCGTTCTTAAGGTCAATGACCGAATAGAATTTAGCATTCCGCAGCACCCTTCTGCCTTCTTCTAAGGTCGGCAGAGGATTTCTCTCTTCCTCTAGCACCTTATTCACACGGGCATAATTGATCGTCAAGCGCCATTCTCCTCCTGGCTTAGGGACGATTTTCGGTTGAGAGACAATTGGAGATGTAGATCTCTCAATAAAGTCCTCATCGAGCAACTGTCTCACATTCTCCTCCGCTATTTTTGCCTCATGTATGCTCAAATTTGCCCTCCGTGGTGCCGGAGATGGCTCCGCACCCGGTATCTTGTAAATGACAGCAGTGAAGTCATCCGACTTTACACCACCTGCCCGAGGAGGGTCGAAAATTTCTCTGTACGCCTCCATCTTAGCTTTGAGAAACGCCTTCTCTCTCTCCGAACCCACTCCTTCTAAAATTTTCCGCGCCGCCGCTTGGAAATCTTCCTCCGACATCTTCTTATGCTCCTTGAGGGGCGCTAAGTCCTCCTCCAAACTCAAATCTTCCTCGGACAAATCGTCTAGTCCCGTTCTTTCATACGTGACTGTGTCCGGCTCATCATCATGACCCAGCCCGACAAGCATATCAATAAGGTTCGCGTATTGTATCGGAGCCTTACGGGTGTAGAAACCATCAAAGCATGTGAAAGCTTGAGGTATCAATTTCAACTTGTCCTGGGCTCTGAGCTTTTGCTTGTATGCACTGCTCTGCTCCCGAGACCCGAGTCGACAAGCCACCACTAACTGTTGCTTGCGAGAAGGAACAGATATAGGATGATCAATAAGCCGGTCCCTTATCTCCTGTGCCCAGATCGCCTTCTCATTGTATGGCAGAATGACAGTATACGGCTTGTTACTCTCAAATAGAGTCCGTAGACACTTTTTCACTTCAGTTAATGAGCGCGGCCAGTAGGCACATCGCCCCAAAAGTTCGTGATAAAAGTTTTAATGTCATCCGCTGGAGTATCGGGGATACGCCCCTTCCTCCTTGGCACAAACGCCTCTCTCTTCTCATCTGACACCTTCGCATGGTAACAGTAGCCATTAGTAATATGGACATCTGCCCCGCAACCTTCTGCGAATCTGGCCAACGACGGGCACTGTTTCGCAACACATATTATCTCCTCATTACGCGCTACGACTAAGTCATCAATAGACTTTCTGTCCCATGCGGGAATCGTAACCGTATACGCCTGCATCTCCGTCTCCCAATTGTCGGTCCAGGTCAGTTCCTCCGGCACTGTGACATAGGGGTGTACATAGGCTTCAGTTGCCTCATGTACGAAGGCCAACTTTTTCCTCTCCGTTGCTAGACTCAGCTCAAAAGCCTCGTATGAGTCAGTAGCAGTCATCGGATTAATATCCTCCTCCTCTCCATTCTTCACTCCATAAATCACCCGCCGTGCGGCGCAATCGATCACATCCCCCATCGTAGCCAATTGGTCATACGACAGCAGGATTGAACCGTGGTAATCGGGGACAACATAGAGGTCCGCACGATATACTCGACCGGATTTCAATTTGAAAATTAATGTGACGATGCCCGTAATTTCCGTACGGCTGCCTACCCCTTTTAGGGTCCCCTTTGTTTTTCTAATGTTTTTGTCCACCCATGTCCGGTGACTATTCAAAAACTTCTGGCCGACAATATTAATATTCGCCATCGTATCATTACCAACTTTTAATGTGGTTTGTAAAGTTTCACAAAAGAGGTCAGTGTAGCATAGCGCGTCTGGTCTATGTAAACTAGCCGCTAGCACATGAATTTTTCGTTCTAGGGTTTTGAGTCTAAGCTCAAGTTCCTCGTCCTCTTCTCGTTCTCCCCCCTTTTCCGCCAACTTAACTTCTTGAGTCTCCGGGGCTTCCGGTATCTCGAGTGTCTTTTGGACAGAGTCTGGTACACCGAGTGTACTCGTGTCTATAGCAGAGACTATTGAGTCCTTTGGCGGGGGTACGGTCCGCTGCTTCTTCGTAGGAGGAGACCTAGCCTTTGGTTTCGGCTTCCTCTCCTCCATCGCCTTCTTCGCCTTCCTATTCGCATCATTTGTCATTTTAGCTCTCGAAGGATGAACTAGCAAGTGCTTACCTTGAGGCTTGTGAGGCTGTGTGCCTTCACCTTCACGTCTGGGAGGAACGGAACCGTTCGTATCCTGTTCATCAACAGTAGGCATAACTGTGACTGTCGGATTAAAAAGAACAGTTTTTATCTCCTTCTCTCTCTTCTTTTCCTCTCTCTTCTCCTCCCGTCAGTCTACGACGACAACACGCTCACCTGAGCCGGTGTCTTCGTCTTGACGTCCCCCCTCCGTAGCGGTATAAGCTTGCTGGGGGTAGTTGGAGCTGGAACTGGTGCTATAATTCCAGTATCCGTGTCCTCTGGGAGGGCGCGCTGGGGTCCGTCCTCCCCTTCCACGAAAGCCTCGTCCTCGTGGTGCCGCCCCTCTTGGTGTCCCTTGGGATCCTCGTGACGATCCTCTCGTCTCTCCTCCTCCTCTAGTCGGCGCCTTTGATCGGCCCGATGTCTCTCTCTTCTCCCTTCTCTTCATTCTGTCAAGGAAGTAAATGATGGCCTCCCGGAACTCCGCATCCGAGACCATATTCGCATTCCACCTCCCCTCCTCCAACTCCTTCTTGTACATGGCGTACATGGTCTTTTTCATGCCTTCGAGCTCTCTAAGGAAAGATTTCGCTGCCTATCATCAAGAGAGTCGTGGCTGAAGAGGCAATTACCTACTCCTTTCTGTGCCTCATGCTTACACGCCATGTATGAAAAATAGCGGTAGCACGGCGTCGGCTCATCTCTCCCCCTCTTGAGACCTGCCGTTCGAGTTGCATGTGCTGCTTGAGCACCTCCAACCCCCTGTGTCGCGGCACTGGAGAATGACTCGGTGGCCGTGTCCAATGCGGAACACGCGTCGAGCACCTCCTTGAACAGGTCGCCCGGCGGAGTAGCCGCTACAGTCCTCTCGTATATATTCGTTT
The DNA here is from genome assembly GCA_019918135.1 of Paulinella micropora. Taxonomy (NCBI): domain Eukaryota; phylum Cercozoa; class Imbricatea; order Euglyphida; family Paulinellidae; genus Paulinella; species Paulinella micropora. Next base: position 36,526 of record WBZZ01002099.1, read on the forward strand.
CTAAAAAATCCGCCGTCTTCACCGCCGTGAAGGTCGGACAGGACTGTATGATCCTTGCGAGCTTGCTCGGGTGTCGTGTACACAAAGCACTCAGGAAGTACAAATTGATAGACTTCCGGCTATAAAAGAGCCCGTACTTGGCGCTGACCTCAGTGAGGATCGCTGCCAACCTCGTGCCAATGCCCAGCCCTTCGTTCACCTCTTGAAAAATCTCAAACCCAATCAAAGTACCAGTGCACAGGTGCTGATACCCATGAGTTTTAAAGTATTGCAAGAGGACGGCAACTGGCACCGTGCATTGCAGGTCTGAGGCTGCTCTCCTAGCCGCCACCTCTACCGCTCTCATCGCCTTGTATTCCCCAACATCAAACCCTTGTGTGATGATTGATGGGTCCAACAAGGTGTACAACGCCTCATACTCCTGTGTTTCGTCCGTTGGATGCTGCTTCATACAAGCGTCAATTCTTCTGAGCTTGTCTCGAAGGTTCGCATCCGTCCTTCTGACTCGCTGTCTCTGCATACAGCGTCAGAGCAGTGGCATCGGACTTTGTATATTTTTGGAAGGCCTGTATGATAGCCTGTCTGTCCTTTTTGTCATTACTGTTGACAATGACAGTGGTAGGCGCTGAGCTAGTCGCAGGGGCCGAAGGGGCTGTGTGGGCTGACGGGGCGGAGCGGCCCGAGGGAGCCATATAAGATCCAGAGGAATATTTCGGTCCCTTTGTTCCCGCCGCCTTGGCTAATGCAATCTTTGCCTCCATCTCCTTCTTTTCTTTCTCAGCCGCTAGGTCTTTGATATACAGCTCTTGGGCATGATGAAAAAAAGACAGGATCTCAGCTGCCTTCCGAAGGAACAAGGCCTTCTCCGCCAACTCCTTCTCTCCCGCTTTATTGGTGGGGTGGTGCGGCCGTCCCCTCCAAGATCGTATGATCCTTCGTGAAGACCCACCTCTTCCATGCGTCATCCTTCACCAAGGCCGCATGCAACTTCTTCATCCTCGTCACCCCTCCAGCTTCGCCTTCTATTTCCCTCAGGGCCGGGTGAAGGTCCCTGCCAAACTGGGTGTGTTGGAGTTTACCCAGGTCCACTAACTTGGCCTCCATAAGTTTCAGAGACACATCCATGACATTGATCTGTCCTTTTGGATTCCTGAACTTAAACTCCTTTTCCACTCTCTTTATTGAATCAATGTCCTGACCAGGGTCGAGCAACCTAGCCAGTGCTCTTGTGTTCCATGGCAGCACAGTCTTTCCAGTCTGGTACTCAAAGAGTATAGCACACTCAAACACTGTCCATGAGAGGTCGAGTAGCTCCAGTAAAGACATATTGTCCTCAAATGAGACATGTTGCACCTGTAACTGTGCACCGTCGTCTCTGAGGAATTCTGCCAGAGGCAGAACTTGCCTTGGGAGAGGGTAACAGATGTCCTCCTTCTTCAAGGGTTGTCCCCATCGCATTTCTTGGGGAATGTATAGCCATTTATAGGCCTCATCCTTCCCTTTCTTCTCCTCAAACTCCTTCTTACTTAGTTTGCCATATTCGTCCACAAACCTCGCTTCCTCTCCTCCCTTCTCCTCCTCCTCGACTTCCTCTGCTCCTCCTGTGTCAAAGGAAGGCGCAGTAAAAAATTGATTCTCTGCTCCTCCTGTGTCAAAGGAAGGTGCCAGATCTCCTCCTTCTGCATGAGGGTCAACGAACTCCTCTTCGTTTCCTGGGGTTCGCTCACTCTCCCCCCTCCTTCCTGCCAGTCTTCAGACCTAGTAGACATGGACGCTGAAGGAATACGGATGAGACAGAGTTGTTTCTACCCCGTAATTGCTCTGTTCGTCTATGAGGAACGAATAGAGAGAAAAAACGAAAAGACAGTATAGAGAGAGAGCGTCCCACCTCTATGTCTTATGTGTTTTTTTTGTGAGAAAGAAGTAATCTGTACGACTTTCTCTGAAAGTTTGATCTCCTTCTCCACTCCTCTTTTCTTTTTCTCTTTTTGTTGTTGTCTCTGTTATGAGGTACGAGGACCTATGTACGGATAATGTCAAAGAGGCTAGAGAAGCACTCCTTGAGAAGTCGACTTGTCGTCTGACACTTGTTCAGACCTATTGTCGAAAGACAGTCAGAGATTTGCAAAAATACTCTGATGTGTGTGGTTTGAGAGGCAACAAAGTGCACAGACTTGAAAGGTAGAGTACTACGCTTGTGTCCTTCAAGTTTGTTTGTAACTGTGAGTGTTTGTTTGTACGTCTGTTGACCTACTCTGTCTCTGTCTCAAGAGAGAACAAAAGAACAGCTACGAGGTCTGGTGTCTGGCCTCCTTGTGAGGACACAGATACAGGCTGTGGTGAGGGTACTGAGACACCTACTCACAAACGCCTAGACGTCTAGTTTTGCAAAAAGAGCTGTGTGGGGATGTGCTGGAGTATTTGTTTTTTGGAACACCTACTCAGAAGAGATAGGTCTGTCCAATTTTTCTTTCTGCTGTTCCAAAAACAAGCCAGAAAAGAAATCAGCCTTGTGCTGGTGACTCCAATGTTACAATCCCCGAAGATAGCTCAATAAAAAGTCGGTAATACAACCAGACACAAATCCCCAAAAGAGAATGATGTCTCGTTATATTAGTTCAGTGAAGCCGAAAAGAAAACTGCAACAGACCAAGGTTAAAATGGCATTAGGTCAAATCCGGCCAAACGATATTGAAAATAATGGGAAAAAACTAGGTGCACCTGACAGCAGAAAAAGGGTACTTTTTACCGGCTATCCGGGGGTGATGCCTACAGAACCTTGCCATCGTCGCCGCTGCCCCGCGCCGTAGCCACGCAGCCGAAAACTCCACCGAAATAACCAGTGAAGCGAACATATGACATATGAAGGAAACAGAAGCATTGCAATCCGCCCACCGATGGGCGCTACTGCAGTCCATCCGGCGACTACCCACCAACTCTGTCGCCGCAGCCACCCTGAAGGCTGTTTGAAAAATTTTCAATGCATGCATTGAAAATTTTTCACACACAAGGTCACTGCCTTCTCGAGTTTCATGCTTCAAAAAATGGCTGACTATATATTTTTAGACACACAAAAAAATAAGCCACAAAAAGTCAGGAATGTTCAACTAGTGAACATAGGAGTTAAATTAACTATTTCAGTCCAGCAACATTTAATGAATAATATAACTTCCATGACGATTTTTTCATTTTGCTTTGATTCATTACGACCGGTTTTCACTTTGAAATTGCTCAGCATATACATATGCTATTTTAATGAAAAGTATATACATATGTTCCTTGAAGCTCAGTGAACTGAATTCTTACGTTCTGCATTCATTATGTGTTCCTTACACTGGCATCAGAAACTAGTTATGTATATAGGATCCTCTGACACTATTTTTCCAGTCTTATTTCCCCAAGCTCAACCAAAAAAACCCGTAGAATTTCCTAGGCAATCGTGAAACTTCACGCTCAAAAAATTCGGGATGGAGGGACTATGTAAAAAGTTACTGGTTAGATGCAAGAATGCTTACTACGCAGGAACGAACATACCTACATTATTTTCTTTCATGTAGAATTCAAAATAATCACTTAAGTAAATTAAATAATACATTGAAATAAAGTAAAAACTAAACGGTCATTTATTAGACTTTTGATGGGCAGCTAACTACATATGAACACTAATGAACCACATAGGCGATGAAATCACATAAACCTCCTTTTCGATAATAATTATTATATCTTACCGTGAAAATATACTATATTATTATATGATGAGAAAATATGTTAGAGGGTAATGTACTAAATACGTGTAAATGTATCGAACATATCATATCATATAAAATATGGTATAGCACTCCCCCCGGACGAGTGATCCGTTATGAAATAAAGATATGAAGGATCAACTCTTTATTATGTAATGCTCCCCCTGAAAGGTATGTCCAGTGAAAAATATGGACTAGTACACATGGTTATGCGTAAAGCAAATGCGTTTGCAATCAAAACATTTAAAGTTATAGCCAATGTGATTATTGGTGACGAAAATATGTTTTGGAAGTAATATCGGGGTAGATATGAGGTCTATGTCAAATAGATTTACAAAGGGGTGGTAAATATATGATAAATATATGATAGGGATATCGAGTAAATAAAGACTGTAATAAGATGGCAATTTTACAACGAAATCATTGGCATCTGAATGGTAACGATATAACAATCAAAGATAGTAATATTGTTATAATACAGGTAAAGTCGGAAAGAGGGAGAAGGGCCGGGGTTGCAGGGCCGGGTCGCGAAGACGGGTCTAATTGGTCGATTAGCTGAAGTTGTCCACAACCGAGCTCGTCGCAGACTGAGAAGCCGACACGCTCACCGAGCTCGTCGCAGACTGAGAAGCCGACACGCTCACCGAGCTCGTCGCAGACTGAGAAGCCGACACGCTGGCAACGAGGGGCCGGTCTGGGGGTCCATGCCGAGCGCGAAGTTGCAATTAAAGATTGGGGGAAAAGAGGGCCAGAGAGTCGCATTGGTGATGATGGAAAAACCTGTGGGGCTATGGAGTGTAAATAGATTGAAGGTGTTGTATATGTTGGGTTTTGAATATATACATATATATATACATATATATACAATATATATATATATATATATAAAGGAAGAGAAAGGTGTGATGTAGTTTGATATTATAGATAGAAGTATGGTAGATGGATAGGAAAAAATTAGAGAGAGAGAAATAGGGAGAGAGAGAGAGATAGAGAGAGATAGAGATAGAGAGAGAGAGTGAAAGAGAGAGAGAGAGAGAAATAGAGAGAGAGAGAAATAGAGAGAGAAGGGTGTTCGTATCTCTAATTTCTACTTTCTTTCTTTCTTTCTTTCTTTCTTTCTTTCATTCTTTCATTCTTTCTTTCTTTCTTTCTTCTTTCTTTCTTTCTTCTTTCTTTCTTTCTTCTTTCTTTCTTTCTTCTTTCATTCTTTCTTCTTTCATTCTTTCTTTCTTTCTTTCTTTCTTCTTTCTTTCTTTCTTTCTTGCTTTCTTCTTTCTTCTTTCTTCTTTCATTCATATTCTTTCTTTCTTTCTTTCTTTCTTACTCTTACTCTTACTCTTACTCTTACTAGTAGTAGTAGTAGTAGTAGTAGTAGTAGTAGTAGTAGCAGTCGTAGTAGTAGTAGTAGTAGTAGTAGTAGTAGTAGTAGTAGTAGTAGTAGTGGTAGCAGCAGCAGTAGTAGTAGTAGTAGTAGTAGTAGTAGTAGTAATAGTAGTAGTGGTAGTAGCAGTAGTAGTAGCAGTAGTAGTAGTAGCAGCAGTAGTAGTAGTAGTAGTAGTACTAGTAGTAGTGGTAGCAGTAGTAGTAGTAGTAGTAGTAGTAGTAGTAGTAGTAGTAGTAGTTGTCGTAGTAGTAGTAGTAGTAGTAGTAGTAGTAGTAGTAGTAGTAGTAGTAGTAGTAGTTGTAGTAGTGGTATAGATAGACAGACAGAAGAATATGTGAAAAAATAGTATTAGAATGAGTTAATAGAGAAGAGTAATAGTAATTTGAGAAAGATTGACTTGTAAAGTCACTCCCCCCCAAATTAGTATTTCTCCTAAGGTAAACAAATGAAGTGATGTTGTATGAGGCATGAAAGACAAGTGAGTTACACAATGTAGGTTATGTAGTTATGTTGTTGTTTGTACAATCAAGAAACAAAGGCTTAGTGATTGTTAGTGATGGTGGTATGTGAAAAAGTTCGCGTGAAAATGACCATATTTCCTGGCATATAGTGGGTGTGTATGTTGGTGAGAAGGCATGTTCATACAAGACAAATCAAGCAATGAGTGTGCCTGGGTGTGTGGGGATGTATGAAAAGATGTGTGAAAGTCTATTTGAATGTATGGAAACAAATTGTGGGTCATGTCAGTGAGAATGGGATAAGATAGATACATGTAGTTGGAAATGTTTTGTGCACGTGAGTCTGTGTCTGTTATGTATCAGTCTGTTTGTCTCTTATTCTATTATCCTCACTGTTTCTATGTGTGTGCATGTCGTGTTCAAATGGGATGGAAGTGCGTGTGTTAGTGTATGTATTGTGTTCGTTTCTGTCTGACTGTCCTGAATTTCTATCTGCCTATTCTGCCTATCAAAATTGTTGCGTTGAAGTATCGTCGGTCGCGCGTCCGCGTCGTCGATGCTTGTAGCGCAAAACAGAGGGCAGGGTAGCCAGAGAGAAGCAGGGACTTGTCCAGCTTGTTGCAGGTTCGATCGTTGAAGTCGTTGACGTTGTCGTCGTCCTGGTCTGCTAAGCCGAAGCCGAATTTGAAGCCGAAAGCTTAAGCTGAAATCGAAGACAAAGCAGATAGCCGAAGCCGGAGCCAAAAGCTGAAAGCTGAAATCGAAGTCAAAGCAGATAGCCGAAGCCAAGTCCGAAAGCTGAAAGCTGAAATGAAGTCAAAGCAGAAGCTGAAAGTGGAAGCCGAAGCTTGTCTTCAATCGAAATGTTGAAGTCGAGGTTGTTGATGTCATTGCTGTTGTTGTTGAAGGCTGAAGGGGGGGTCCTTGGTACTTTCACAGCGTTGCCAAGGGGCACTTGGTGCAGTCCAGATCGCCAGATCTGTTTAGCAAACGAGGGTGAGAGCAAGCAGTATGAATGACAGCAATGCTTCCCTGATTTGGGTCTGTTTTTCGGACAGAACCCACCGATGTCGCAAGTTGTTCAGCGTCAGGCTTGTTATGCGATCAGTTCTTCAGCACAGGTTCAGTTCTTGAGCACCAGTGTGCAGGGCCAGTTCTTCAGTAGCGGTATCCAGGTTCAGTTCGTCAGCACCAGTGTGCAGGTTCAGTTCTAGTTCTTTAGCAGCGGTAACAGAGCGCAGGTTGAGTCGTTCAGTATCAGAGCGCGTAGCAGAGCGCAGATCCAGTGCTTCAGTAGTAGAGCGCGTAGCAGAGCGCAGATCCAGTGATTCAGTAGCAGAGCGCAGATCCAGTGCTTCAGTAGCAGAGCAAAACAGCAAGAAGTCCAGTGTCTTCCAGTTGTCGTTGGCGCAGTCGCCACAGTGGGGCAGCGTAACCGACAGTTCCGTGGCAAAAAAAATCAATAATTCCAAGTAAAATTGAATTTTCTTTCCTCCTGGGAGCGCAAGGCCATAACCTGTTATGACCAGATCTCACACAAACAGAGAGATCAGATCATATTATTAATAATCAACCGGTTTCGACGCAGAGTATCCCTGGAGGATGAAAGTTGACTTTAATATCAGATTGACCAAGAATAATGAAACGAGAAACAGCTCAACCAAAAGGTTAGTAAGGTTGAATAAAAGGTCCAAAGGCAAACGGTATTACTACGTTTACTCATGTTATGAATAAAAGTAAATCGTTAATGCCATTAATAATAGTTGGAATGACTTTATAATGTTATTCGGATCAGAAAGTCCTAGTAGTTAATAATTATTATGTATTGCCATCCGGAACAGGAAGTCCTTATCGATAATAATTATTATATTTTACCGTGAAAATATAGTATATTATATTTGTAATGTACTAAATATGTGTACATGTATTGAACATATCATATCATATAAAATATGATATAGCATCTGATGTAGAGGAGGAACAAGAAGAAAGAGATGCAAGAGAAGAAGAGAGCTCAGGCAGCACTACCAAACGTGAATCTGCCTCCAGGAAGTATGAAGAGGAAAGAGAAAAGCGTAGGGCCTCTACCTCTCAATCGTCCGGTACCTCTGGCAGTGCAGAACTAAGTGGCAGTGAGATGCAAAAGGACCGACAGCGGGACTCTCTACAGCTGCAGTAACGCAAAAGAAGGCAGATGCCACGGTGCGCAAGAAGAAGCGTAAAGAACTGCAACTCGTGGTAAGCTATGACGACAGTCTATTAGTAGCAGTGAGGGAGAAGAGGGTGGAGGTATTCACTATCATCTATACGCATATCAAGGGAGATGCAAAGCGATTGGTCACAGACCTAGTCAGAGATGGAACACCGGAATTTGGGCAACAACCTGACGCTATGTGGAAAAGGCTTAAGGACAGGTATGGGAAAGGTAATCCCAGTGATCTGCTGGAGAAGCAGAGGAGGATTGCTAAATGGGAGTTTAACTCGTCTACGCAATACGAAGGGCAGATTGCTAAATTTGAATCAGTAAGGGATCAGTTGGCCAAGACGGCTCATCACCCCTCTGATTTAAGCTTTGAGCAAATTATTCGCGATGCGATAATGGGTCCGGAAATGAAGGACAAGGAGGTGCAGACCGACTGGAAGGGCTTGGTTCGTCTCATAATATTGCATAGAAGAACAGTTGCAGGCAACTATCAACATGCATATGCACATACATGCCCGTTGATACTTGCATGCTCGCACACATGCAATGTATGAACATAATCATTCGATCACACAGAAATAAATATGCATTACACGGTGTGAACAGATACGTAGACAGCTGGACGTTACTGGAGCAGTGGGCCAAGGATTGCAAGCTGGAGGCTGAAGCAATCGACAAGCATGGGACGTGCATCAGTGGTGGCAAGAGCTGAAGAAGATGGCAAAGGACATTGATCTGCAAAAAGAGAGAGGGAGAGAAATGCCAGCAAGAAGGCAAAAGCAAACGCTGCGAAGGTTGAAAAGAAAAGACCTTTCAGTCTACCCCATGCCTGTACTTCCAGAAGGGAAGGTGTAAAAAAGGAGGAGAATGCAAATACATGCATCTCAATGATAAGCTAAAGAAGATTTGTTTTCTCTTTAGTAAGGAAGGAGACTGCAAGTACGGGAGTAAGTGCAAATTCTCACACTCGGGAAAGGAAAAGAAAGGTGGAAAGGGTACACGAGGGGAGGAGGAGCAAGGGGGTGGAAAGCGCAACCAAAAGTGCAAAAAAGATTAGAGTAAGAAGGAGAAGAAGTTCTTTAAATGCAAGGTCAAGGGGCACTATGCCTCCAACTGTAAGAAGCCATGTCTCCGCCGCGTGGAGGTGATCATCCTTTGCCAAAGTGTACCAATGGCCCCGATGGGAACGGAGAGCAGCCTGGAGCACAAGCTAAGGCCGACATAGTCAAAAAGAAATCCCCGGGAGCTGACACTTAGTGAAAGCTCTGAAGAGGAAGAAGATGGGGAGCTCAATCGGGCATTCAGTCTACTTCAGAGAAGGAGAGCAGCGCGGGCCTACATGGTAAAAGGGGGTGGTAGCAAAACTGTGAGCAGGGGTGAGGGAGTGCCCACACCTGAAAGGTGTGAGAGTAAGGCGCCTCAACCTGAAAGCAGTGAGCGAGCTAGTACCACCAGTCAACAAGAAGGAGAGCTGGGCATGTTCGTGAGCAACTATGAGGAATTCAACAGCTTTGTCGATGCACTGACTGCTCCTAGGGCGGACGATCAAGCGCCTGCGACGGATGTGGAGGCGCGAGAGGCTGGCGAAGAGCTGGGAATGATCCCGGAGGGAAGTGGTCTGAGCATAACTGCCGCGCTTCATGCAGGCGGCTCTGCAGAGCATACTACTTACTACTCCGTTTGGCTGAGGCTGCGGAGGCTCTTCTCAACGCTGGCTATGATTACATACCAGTGCGGGCGAGCGATGGTATGACTGACGGGGGGGTGAAGGCGATCCAGGGCCCCTGCCGGGTCAGACTCCAAGCGAGCTCGAGGAGAAGAAGAAGAAGAGAGACAGAAGGAGTTGGTTGGAGGGCAAAGAACCGTGGGAGGATGATGAAATCTACGAATGGGATAATGATGGCCCCTACGACCCCGATCAAGAACGTGACGTGGAGGCTCCGGCGGTGGTGCGGCGATACCAAGACAGAAGGGGAGCAGTAACACATGAGTTTCAACAGTACGGGTCGGGGCGTGGGCGACTGGTGACCTTCGGTGTGGCTACGGCTCCGGCGGAATTTGTATCTCGTTCGTGGATGAGGGACATACCCATAGGACCGGGACTAGTGGACCAATATATGGAATGGCAAATTAATTATCTTGAGTTTCGAAGACTCAAGTACGGGCGAAAATCACCTAGGGCGATGATGGTAAAGAGGGCGGAAAGTAAGGCGGGTACCGGGGAGAAGAAAACAGTAGCTACCCCGCAAACGCCGGACTCAATTTATTCGTTGCCCGACCCTCTGAAGTATGGTCCCGAGACCTACGAGATACCGCCCGAACACCTGCGTCACGAAGACGACGAGCTAGTGGGAGTGGTGGAAGCGCGCCTGGAGGGGACGTGCTACGGTTCGACGTTCGGCAGAGACGGTGCATGAGGACCCGGAAGGAAGCGGTGGAGTCGAAGTACCAACAGGTAAGAGCTGACGCCGCCGGGCTAGTCATCGGGGACATGATGTTTTGCACCAACCATCAAGACAGGAGAGAGCGCTACTACGTGGATGAGAGCATAAGGGCTAAGGCGCGTGAGTGGGCGCTGATGCCGGCGTATCGGCTGGTAGTCGAGATGGAGGAACGTGGACTCGGACATCTGGTGGGGCGAGCCAAGCCCGACAAGATGGTGGAGCATCTAACACAACAAGAAGCTCAGAAGCGGGGGTTGAATTGGGACCGATCATTGGTGCCAATTATATTCACTATCCTGCGAGAGGAGCACACCGGGTTGCTCTACAATTGGAACATCAACAGGGACAAAGTGAATTGGGAAGAACCGGGAGTTCCGAGAAACCGGAAGGTGTACCGCGAACGGGTGCCTTATTGCACGGTGAAGGCGGCGGTGATACAGTATCGGGCCATGAAGGACCCGGTTCATGCCGGAAGGTATGACTCAGACCTAAAGCGAGTGGGGTTGGTGCGGGATCAAGGTCCCGTGACGCCGATAGTCGCGAAAGGAAAGATGGCCCCGTCACCTGTTACGGAGGAAGCGATGCCCCTGCTGACTCCCAAGGTGGAAGGAAAAGCCAGAGAGACCACAGAGGCACCGACGGAGGAACAAGCGGAAAGTCAAGGACCTGCAACACTGGGTCCGGGAAGGGTAAAGCCGGAAAGACTGGCTACTCCAGAGGAAGTAGTTGACCCTTTAGTGTATCTGGAAAATGGGAGCACCCCGTGGCGGGAGCACATGGCTGAGCTCTATCGCAGCTTCCCGGAGGATTCCACAGAAGTGCACGAGGAGTCGGAGGACTCCAAGGATCCCGGGAGGGGGGATGAAACGGTGTCATTGGTGACCCAAGTCAGGGCGGCGGCGCCTTACGACACTCCGAAGGCCCAGAAGTTTAAGGCCGAGATGGAAAGGGCGCTAGCTCAGGTTAAGGGTAAACTGACGCCCACTAAACCCAAGCGTCAGGACCACGCGAAGGATGAGGAAATGCGCACCATCCTGCTTAGACACCTCCGGAAACTGGCGACGGTAATTGCGGAGCTCTACAGCGAGGACGCACGAGCCGTGGGATTGGACCAGATCGACGAGGTGCAACAACTAATCACCAAGGTGGCAGAAAAGCGGCTATGGCGAAGAGAGGAGCGCAAAGAGGGGGTACTTACCCCTGATCCAGTACCGGGTCAACCCACTCCAGGGGGAGCTCCAAGCCCCTGCAAGCCACAAGTGGAAGTGGAACCGGAGCAGCGACGAGACCGGGTGGGCGAAAAGGAAAGGATCCGGCGCTTGGAGGTGATAATAGAACAGCAAAACGAGGTGAACCAAAAGCGGGTGGCGTGGCCGCCACAGTGGGGGGATGACCGACGAGACCTACAGGACTTCGAGGAGCGGTGGCAGGAGTATGTGGGACTGCCGTACCGCTGGTCTACTGGCTGGCCATTTCCCTACAATAAACCAAGGTTCCCCGCGCACTGGGACCCTAAGCCGTGGAGGATCGCTGGAGCTTGGAAGAAGCGTCCCAAGCTGTACTGGTTACGACCGCTAGGGGAAGGTGGCATGCCCGATCATGTGGTGGTCTACGCTGGGGGGGTTCAGGGGGAGCCCGAGCTAGTTCAGGAAGAAGAAATGAAAGTGATCCAAATGATGCTGAACCGCGCGTTACTGGGAAGAGATCGCCGGAAGGCAACGAGACCGCGTAAAGTACCGGACCCCATGTTGGAATTGGGGGCGGTGTCGGACATGGCACCACCCAGCTACAAGGAGTTCATGAACGGAGTCAAGCGCGAGGTGATGGAGTTCAGCGCTGTGGGCGGTACCACCAGGATGGAAGCTCAAGGAGACTACAAGCTACCCACCCTCAGGGGTGATGGCCGGGATGGGAGCCTACCTCTCAAGGAAGTTTGGGTGGGGGAGCATCTGACCGAGCTATTGGTATCCGGACCAAAGATAATGCTAGATGGATATACGCTGGTGTTGAGAAAGGATTCGCCCTACGTCACTAGGGCGGTGGTCCCGGACGTAAAGGAGGAGGAGAAGGATGCCCTCCTATACTTCGACATGGAGGATTCCGTGATCCGTTGTCAATCGGGATCGAGGGAAGAGCAGCAAGCGGCCTTCTTGTCTACCAATAAGGCACGAAAGAAGGAGTGGGACATGGGGCTACTTCATCGGATATTTCATGATCCCGCTGCCGCTAAGTCGCAAGCCATCGCAAAGGCGCATGACGTTAAGTTGGTGAACGTCAACAAAGATGTTAGTAAGGAGTGTCCGGAGTGCCCGGCGGGCGGAGCCCAAAAGCCGCCTCATCGCGCGAACGCGCATGGGACTCGGATGAAGGAGAAGGGTGAAGGTTGGTCGGTGGATACCTCCGCACTACTGGCAAGACCGCTACTCAACGGGGAGCGATGCCTAATGGCAATGGTGGAGGATACCGTGGGGTACACCAACTCGGAGCTGCTGTTGAACGCAGAGATGCAGCGCCAGTCTCTGGTGGCCAGCAAAGTGTTCCGGATGAGCCGTACCCAGACGGGCAACCGGGTGAAGCAAATATGCGGAGACGGCGCTTACCAACGATCTCAAGTGTTTAATGACATGATTGAGAGTGCGGGAGTGAGCTTGACTGTTCGAGAATGTCCCTGATCTTGTTAGGGATTCCGCCCAACGATAATTCAAAAGGGACATCAAGCACTCCTCTTGGCAGTGTCTGAATGGTCCACGCAGTGTAATCCTTGTCTCTGGGAGAATTGTATCATCCCATGTCTCGAGACTTTTTGCGTCTTTATATACTGGCAGATAATGTCTTGCCTTTGGATCCTCAACCGGGTCCATACTTCTCCAAAACTGGAGTATCGGTTGTGCTATCTTTGCAGCTGATGATATTTTGAGTGTCCGTGTGACACGCATCTGTCGTGGGACTGCCACGACCCGCATCAAGTATAAGTCTGAGAGAGTGTCATCAGCGACATGTTGTTCCGCTGGTCTCATCAGATAGAAAGCATCTTTCACCCATGCGATAGTTGCTATCGCATCGCCTTCCTTCCATCGCTCATGGACAATCTCAACGTTGCCCGCGTTTGGGTCAGTGTCCGTCCCCTCCTCCTCCTGGTGGACGTCCTTTGATCTCATCGACCTCATCGCCTTCCTCGGTTGGTCGTTGATAAGATCATTCCGCGCTCTCCTTAGCTGCGCCTCTGTGATCTTCTCCTTCTTTCCCCTATGCTCTCGCGGAGACTTAGACTGAGTCCCCACCGCGCTTATGCGGTCAGTCTTCTCCTTACTGTCCACCTCACTCTCCTCCTTCTCAGCTATCGGCGCCCGATAAGCATCGTCGTGGTCTATGCCAGCCTCCTTGTGGATGGGCGGCACCTCTTTGAAATCGTCCTTCATCCGTTTTAACGCCTCCTCAACGGATTCATCTTCCAGTAAGAAGGGATCATACTTAATCAGCCTTCTTACATTCACAATTTGCACCTTCCCTCTACCCCTGATCTTGTAGTTCAGAGGTCCCGTCTGTTCCATAATCTGATAAGGTCCTTTCCAGTGAGTGAACAGCTTAGAGCTGACTCCTTTCGGGACCTGAGGATGATACAACAGTACAATATCCCCAACCTGGAATTTGATCTGATCCAAGTGCGCTTGTCGCACCCCTTCAGCGTCAGTCTTTCGGCGCTCCGCCCCTCTATGCGCCCTGAATATTTGTTCCGCCTCCATCTTCACTCTAAGTCTCATCCCAAACAACTCATCCGCATCCGCCCAAGTGTCTTTTCGGTGAAGGAGCGAAGTCGGGATATCAGGCTCACGCCCATATACTAACTGATATGGCGAGATTGAGCTCTTCGAGCCTCCTAACGCCGTAGAGGTAGACAGTTCATTGCAAACGCAAATGATGGTGCTGCCTCGACCCATGCTCTTTGATTCTCCTTCTTCGTGCAATACATCTTTAGTGAGGCTTTGAGGGGTCTGTGTACCCGCTCGATTTTCCCATTTGCTCGCGGGTTATAGGCAGTAACATATTGCCAGTTCATCCCGTAATACTTAGATAGTTTGTCGATGACCTCGTTATTAAAGTCCGAGCCTCGATCAGAACATATCTTTCTTGGTACTCCGATCTGTGAGATGATCCTATCGATCAGCGCCTCGGCCGTCGTCTTGCCAGTAACGTCTTTGACAGGATGATCCACACATAGTTGGTGGCTCTGTCAATAGCCGTGAGGAGGTATTTGTAACCATCCTTTGATTCTGGGAAAGGTCCCACATGATCAATGTGTATAAACTCAAACATCCCCGCATGAAGAGGAAATTCGCCGATCAGGCCGAAATTTGCCTTCAGTGGTGTTTTGTTTATCTTGCACGGGATGCATGCATCCACCGCCTGATCTATCTCCTCCTTCATCTTCTTCCACCAGCATCGCCTCGCTACGAACATGTGAGTTCGTTGTCGACCCTGCGCCAAAAGTGGGCAATTGTGGGCTGCGACAAATATAAATCGTCTCAGACTCTCCGGTACCCAAAGGGTCCATTTGTCCGGCTGTGACGCATAGCGACCGTGAAGGCCCTTGTACCACAGTAGACCATCTCTCCATCCCATCTCCTTCATCTGATCTTTGATCGCTTTCGTCATCCGTAGCTCATCCGGGTTCTGATATAACTGTATCAGTTCTTTAAACTCCGGATCTTGAGCCTGTTGTTGCCTCCATGCGGTAGGCGAGGCTATATGGATAGTACCATCTTCTAGCCGTACCCCGATTCTTTCCGGGTCATCGTCTAGGTCACTTCTCCGCTCTTGAGGAGGCTCCGCATAAACATCCTGCGTCTCCTCTTCCTCTCTTATGTTCGCCTTCGCATTCTCATATACCTCATAGGACCACTCAGCGTCCTTCTGGGTATGTAGCTCACAACATATCCCGTGATCCGGGCCTTGTGGACTGTACCGTAGACCTGTGCGGTCATATCGGACTCCACTCGCCATCTCCATCGCCTCAATGTGGCTGACCTCATACACCTTGTCAGTGGACAAGTCTTCCATCTCCACCGTGGACACCAACGCCGATACTTCTGAGTTAAACTCTAGCCTAGAGAGGCTATCAGCGACCACATTTCGCTTTCCCGGTAGATGGACCATTGTAAAATCGAAACAAGACAAGAACGCTTGCCATCGCGCCAGCCGTCCAGTCTGTTCATGATTCATCAACCATAACAGGTTATGATGATCAGTCCTGACAGTAAATTGAGGTCCTCCCCACAAATACTCTCTGAGCCTCTTGAGGGCCCATACTACCGCTAACGCCTCTCTTTGCCTTGTGCAATAGTTTCTCTCCGCCGCACACAACTTCCTACTAATAAACGTGATTGGGCGTAATTTCTTCTCCTCATCCTCTTGTTGTAATACAGCCCCAATCGCAAACTTAGATGCGTCTGTATCGACTACGAATTGTTTCGTAAAGTCGGGCATCGTTAACACCAGTCCTCCGTCTTTCGGGTCTTTGTAAATAAGATCTTTGAGCGCATGAAACGCTTGCAAAGCCTCTTCGTCCCACTTCTCAAAGTCTCCAAAATCTATCATTTTCTCCAACTTAGCCCGTGTTGCACCCCAATCGGGTATAAACTGGCTATAGTATTGCGCCATCGCAAGGAATGAGTGCAATTCAGTGCGGTTCTTTGGTATCGGTCGATTCATAATCTCCTCCCTCTTCTTTTTGGATATCGAGACTCGATTATGGGAGATCTCGTACCCTAAGTATGTCACACTTGTCTTGGCAAGTTGACACTTCTTTAGATTGCACTTGAGGCCAAAAGCTCCGATGCGCCTGAATATATCGGACAGATGATCGATATGCTCCTCCATTGTGTTAGAGTATACGATAATGTCATCGATATAGAAAAATGCGTATTCTCCCGATTCTGTCCCCTCCTTCTCATAAAGCCTCCGTCTGTCAGATCATCGTACTGACTGCTCAACATCTTCTGCATCGCCTTCTGGAAAAGTCCTGGGGCTTGCTTGAGGCCCATCGGAAGCACTTTCCATTTGTATATTTCCATACCCACCACAAACGCCGTCAGCCATCTGGACTTTTCCTCCAGTGGTATCTGCCAGAAGCCATTCTTAAGGTCAATGACCGAATAGAATTTCGCATTCCGCAGTACTCTCCTTCCTTCTTCTAATGTCGGGAGAGGATTTCTCTCCTCCTCCAGCACCTTGTTAACACGAGCATAGTTAACTGTCAGGCGTCATTCTCCTCTTGGCTTCGGCACTATTCTCGGCTGTGAGACTATTGGCGATGTTGATCTCTCAATAAAGTCCTCATTGAGCAGCTGTCTTGCTAGCTCCTCCGCTATCTTCGCCTCATGTATACTCAAGTTCGCCCTTCGTGGTGCCGGTGACGGCTCCGTACCAGGTATTTTGTAAATAACCGCAGTGAAGTCCTCAGGTTTGACACCACCTGCATGTGGAGGGTCAAAAATTTCATTTGTTCGCCTCTAATTTGGCTTTCAAAAGCTCCTTCTCCTTCTCCATGCCTACTCCTTCTTCCAATATTTTCCGCGCCGCCTCTTGAAAATCTTCATCAGACACCTTCTTTTGTTGCTTGAGGGGTTCTCTGTCCTCCTCCAAGCCTAAGTCCTCTTCCGAGACATCATCTAGGTCCGTTTTTTCATACGTGACCATGTCCGGCTCATCATCTTTACCGAGCTCCACCAGCATGTCAATAAGTCTCGCGTATTGCAAAGAGCCTTACGGGTGTAAAAACCATCAAAGCATGTGAATGCTTGTGGTATCAATTTCAACTTGTCGAGGTCTCTGAGCTTCCGCTTGTATGCACTGCTCTGCTCACGAGTTCCCATACGACAAGCCACCACTAGCTGTGGCTTGCGAGAGGGTACCGGTATAAGATGATCAATAAGCCGGTCCCTTATTTCCTGCGCCCATATCGCCTTCTCATTATATGGCAGGATAATAGTATATGGCTTATTATTTTCAAATAAAGTCCGTAAGCATTTCTTCACTTCAGTTAGTGAACGTGGCCACGTGGGCTCGTCACCCCAGAAATCAGTAATAAAACTTTTAATAGTTTCTGGTGGAGTATCCGGGATTCGCCCCGTTCTCCTTGGTACAAACGCCTCCCTTTTTTCTTCTACTTTCGCATGGAAACAGTATCCGTTAGTAATATGGGCATCTGCTCCTACTCCTTCCGCGAATCTCGCCAGCGACGGGCTTCTTTGTGCGACACATATAATCTCCTCCTTTCGCTTCTCGATTAAGTCATCAATAGACTTTTTTTCCCAGTGGCATGTCGCAACTGTGACAGTGCACACTTGGGATTCCCAATTGTCGGTCCAGGACAGCTCATCCGGTCTTACGACATGGGAGTGAACGTACACCTCAAGTGCCCCATGTGCGATGGCCATCTTTTTGTGATCCGTCGCTAGACTCAGCTCATAAGCCTCATAGGAGTCAGTAGCGTTGAAGGGATCAATATCACTCTCCTCTCCTCTTTTTACGCCATATATCACTCGCCGTGCGGCGCAATTAATCACAGCCCCCATCGTAGCCAATTGGTCATACGACAGTAATATTGATCCGTGGTAACCGGGGACGACATAAAGGTCCATGCGGTATACTCGTGCGGATTTTAATTTAAAGGTCAGTGTGATAATTCCCGTGATGACCGTCCGGCTACCCACTCCCTTCAGAGTGCCTGTTGACTTTTTCATATTTCCGTCCACCCAGTCCCGGTATCGATTAAAAAACTTCCGGCCGACAATATTAATATTCGCCATCGTATCATTACCAACTTTTAATATTGTCTTCAATGTGTTTCACAATAAAGTTCCGCATAACACAGAGCATCGGGCCTGTGTATATTGGCTGCGAGAACAAGAACTTTACGTTCCAAATTTTGGAGTCTTGTCTCTAAGTTTTTCAACTCCTCCTTCTTCTCCTCCTGCTTCACCTCATTAACATTTTTATTATTCTGCAGTACTGGTGCGTTTACTATTTGAGCGACATGGTCTTGTGGCACTTGAGTGCACACATTGTCTTTTTGCTCGCCACCCGCCGCGATCGTAGACATTGAGTCTGTTCGTGGTCGATACGTCTGCCGTTGGCCTCCTCGCCTTCATCGCAAGTCTCGCCTTCCTATTTGCATCAGTTATCATTGGTAACCGTGATGTATGAACGGGTATGAGACTACCTTGGGGCTGCAGTCTCTGTGTACCCACATCTTTGTTTTCACATAGAGGAAGCGTTGGCCCAGTCTGCACAACAGCATTAGAAAGCACTGTGACTTTAGGGTTAAACTTCACAGTCTTCTCCTTCCTCTCTTCTTCCCCCTCCAATCATTCCACCACCTCGAAACGATTACCTTGAGTAGTGTCCGGGTAGGATGACGTATCGGTCTCCGAGGCAGTGTTGTAGGCCTGACCTCGACCGAAATTCGGGTGGAGCTTGCCCATGAGCCTCCTCCTCCTCTGGGTGGGGGGGCTGGAGCCCGAAAGCTCTCCCTCCATAAGGGGTATATCCCCGACCTCCTCCTCTTCCTCTCTGAGGGGTTCCCTGCCACCTCGAGGCTCCTCTCCATGTTCCTCCTCCTCGTCCTCCTGCTCCTGCTCCTCCTCGTCCTCCTGCTCCTGCTCCTCCTCCTCGTCCTCTTTGAGAGGCCTTTGAGTTCTTTTGTCTCTCCCTTTCCTCCTTCTTCTCCTTCATCCTCTTCATGTAGGTAATGATTGTCTCTCGTAGCTCCTCATCATCACACATATTGGCATACCAACCTTCGTTCGCCTTGGCAATCTGAAGCATATTGAAAAGGCCCGGTTCCACGTCTTCCGTCCTGCTCAGAAAATTTGCCCTTGCTGTTGGGTTCTAGCTATCATGATTGAAAGAGCAGTCTCTGTTCTCCATCTGTGCCTTACACTGCAAGCCCGCGAACCACCTCCAACATGCGGTCTTCAGGTCTGGCTCTCTCTGTCTCTTCCAACCGGCAACTCTGTTTGTGTACGTGGCTTGTGCGCCAACAGGTACACCGCCTGCCTGTGCCGTATGTGCCTCCGTGAGCGAGTCCATGTTTGAGCATGCACTCATCACTTCTTGAAACAGTGCTGACGGAGCAACACTTTGAACCGTATTTTCGAACACGTGTGTCTCGAGGAAGTTCTTGGACTTCACTGAGCTAAACGTCGAGCATTGTTGTATGAGCTGAGTAAGCTTACTCTGGTTAACTATGTGTAACGCCGAGAAGAAATAGAGGATGATCGACTTGCGGCCATAGAATAGCCCATAGGAGGAAACTACCTCCGTAAGGGTCGCCGCCAAGCCAACAGCACTCCTCAAACTCATCGCCATTGTCTCAAAGATTTCAAATCCTATGAGAGTGCCAGTGCAGAGATGCTGGTATCCATGAGATTGAAAATATGAAATGAGTGTGGCCACCGCGAGTTCACACTGAACGCCTAGGCCTGTTGCATCTTTTCTCTTAATCTCCTCCTTCTTTCTCAAAAACTTGTACTGTGTTAGATCGGATCCCTCCGAGACTAGAGATTGGTCAAAAACAGTAACAAGGGCCTCGTATTCCTGCGTTTCGTCGCAAGGAAAAGCCTTCATGCAGGCATTGATCTCTTTGAGCTTGCTCAAAAGCGAAGCATCAGAGTCTTTGTCTGAGCTCGTCTTGGCATATAGCATGAGACTTGCCACTCCTCCTTTCTTCCCCTTGAAGGCATTTATGATGTTTTGTCTGTCCTTCTTCTCCGTGTTTGTGACCACCACCGTAGTTGAGCCCGGGGTTGTAGGGGCTGGTGGGGCAGGAGCTGGTGGGGGAAAATATGTCGGAGGGTGTGTTTTTGCACCACTCACTTTTGCTTTCATTCTTTCCAGTCTCATCGTCTTCTCGAACTCCGCCTTCTCTTTCGCCTTCTTCTTCTCAGATATCACCAGCTTTTGAGCATGAGTGATAAAGGCCACCAATTCAGAAGCAGATCTGATAAAATTATATTTCTCCACATATTGGTCAACACCTGCTTTATTGGCGACCGGTGGTGCGTTACTAAGTGATTTAAGGACAGAGTGATCCTTGGTAGGAATCCATCTCTTCCATGCATCCTTATGCAGTAACGCACCCATTAACAGTCTGATCTTGGTCAGTATTCTGTCAGTCTTCTCTAACTCATCAATCACAGGATGAGTTTCTCCTGCTGCCTTAATGCTTTTTTCCATCTCTGCCTTCCCCCCTCCAAGGCCTTCATTTCCATCGTAAAAATATGAAATATGCCACTCGAGTTTTTCGAACCCAGAATGGTTTTCATTTTTGTTACATCGACTGCCTCCTGACCAGTCGCGAGGAATCTGGCCTTTGCTCTTGGGTTTGCGTACTGGAGGTAACCCTCACATCGTGGGCCGTATGAACGTTCCCAAATCAGGGTTTGAGTGTACACCCCAAAGGTAGCATCGAGTAATTCAAGGTGGGTATGTGAGTCCCCAAACTTGATATGCTGTATCTTCTTGATCAGAGACCAGTTTGCCGAGGAGCTGTGCTGTGTTTGATAATGGGATATAGACATCCCTTTTAGCACGACTTTTCTCTCTTCTTTGATCCTGAGGGATCCACACATAGGTATCCTTCCCTACCCCCATCCTGTTATCGAACTCTTCTTTAGTGAGGTCATAGTGGGCTTGCACCCACTGTTGTTCCTCCACTGTGATCTCCTCTCCATCACTATGAATCAAGTCGATCATTTTTCGTCCTCCTCCTCCCGTGTGGGCAGGTGGTATGGGATTACCATATGCTCCTCCTCCTCCCGTCTCTTCTTGTTCAAATCCTCCTTCATCTTCGTCTCCTCCATATCTTCCTTCATCATCCCAGCCCTCTTCTACTCCTCCTCCTACTCCTTCATCTCCTCCTCCTCCTCGTCCTCCTACTCCTCCTAGTCTTTCTACTCTTACTACTCTTCCTCTACTTATCTCCCTCCATCTACTCCTCCTTCTCCTTCTTCTTCTTGGTCGTCTTGTCCGCTTTCTCCTCCTCCACCTTCATTCAATCCTCCTCCTCCTCCTTCATTCAATCCTCCTCGTCCTCCTTCTCCTTCTTCTCTTCTTTGTTCTGCCTCCGAGAATTCACTCACTTCGGCGGTCTCTGTCGACATGATGTCGTAGTAGTGATCAACAGGATGACAGTGTCAGCTCCTATGTTTGGTTTTTGTTCGTTTGTGTTCTGTTCCTCCTTCAGTCGATTGACTAGTGAAGAGAGAAACTAATAGAGAGGGTAGGATAAGATTCCCTGTCTTCTATGAAACACTGTTTGTATGTTTGTTTTTGTTTGAGAAAAATAGTCTTTGAGACTTTCTCCGATTTCTTGTTCTCCTTACTCAGATTACTTTCTCCTCCTTCTTTTCTATATTGTATCTAGTATGAGGCACTAGGACCTACAAACAGATAGTAATAGAGAAGCTAGAAAAGCTCTCCTTGAGAAGTCGACAGTCGGTCGGATAGGTTCTCAGACCTACCTTTAGAAAACGATCAGAGAGTTGCAAAAATACTCTGACGCATGTGTGAGATAATGCAGATAAATGCACAAACTAGAAGGGTAAAGTGTTGTGCTCCTGTCCCTATGCTTGTTTGTGTTTTGTGTGCGTTCCTTCACTCTTCTGTCCACCTCCTTCTTCTTGGTCTCTGTGTGAGAACAGCAAGAACGACAGAGAGTTTGTATCTGATGTCTCCTTGTGAGCACACAGATATGGATTGGGCTAAAGGGTACGAGACACCTGCTTGAGACCAATCAAATTATTTGTTTTGTGAAAGAGTTATGAGGGAGCTGTGTTGGAGTATTTGTTTTCGTCTGACGTCCCCGTGTGAGACAGGTTAGTGAAAATTCACTCTGTTGCCTGTGTGGCAAAGCAGAAAGAAATCACCCTAGTGATGTGGACTTCAAATGTAATGCCCCCAACGATAGCTCGTAAAAAGTCGGTAATACAACCAAACACAGTCCTCAAGAATGAGAATGATGTCTCGTTATATTAGCTCAGTGAAGCTAAAAAGGAAAACGGCAACAGACTCGTGACCAGGAATAAAATGGCATCAGGTCCAATCCGGACAAATAATACTGAAAAACAAGCTGTTGCACCTGTCACAAGGAAAAGATACTTTTACCGGCTATCCGGGGGGTGATGCCTACACTTTTGAATATAACAGCCTGAGACAACTTCAAAAGTTTCGGTCTGTCGGTTATCCGGAGCCTTGGTCTGGAGATTACGGAGTCACTACTTTAAGTATTCCTCAGTTTTCATATCGTTCAAATAGGACAGTTATCGGTTATTACCGGCAATAAATATCGTATTATTGACGGCCCGGAAACAGAATTTAATGACTAGTAATAATATATATTAACAACTGTCAGACAAAAACCCTGGCCACAAATAAAGACTAGAAACTTGAAATTAGGTCAGATACCCAAACGTGGCTTTAGATCCACAAAAGTGGCAAACCGGTTAAGTATTAATAATGAAGAACTTGCACTTGCTTTTCTCAATCCTACGACTCTGAGTGGCAAGTTTCTATTACTAGAAAAGCCAATGAGTGATCGCGTAAAAAAAACCAATAATAAATAAAATTAAAAAAAATTAAAAAAATCATATTATTACGGCATGTAGTTTTCTACTCACTGCTAGCCTCACTCAAATATGTCAATTTGTCCAGGACTCTCGCGAGTCAATTTCAATCATCTAGGTTTATTGAATAATTGACTGTTTCAAGTGTGTAAGGATCAGAAATCAAAGTAAGCCTGGTTTTGGATTGAGAGTGAGATGATTTAAGGTTCAGATTCAAATAAAGTTATTAACTCTGATGTTAAAGGCTACACCCGTTCGCAAAATCAGTAAAAATTTTGCAACTATTAGAATAAATTGAGATAACTTGAATTCCTAACCTTGCTTTGAATTCTGAGCTTAATTTGATTTCTGATCCTTACACAAAACTCAAAACGAACCTATTTCATCTCGAAAGTGCTTGACATAGATGGATGAGTAGGAAGGGTCAGACTCCGCTGCAAAAATGAAAGAGGTAAAAAGAAAACTAAGAACAGAATATATAGGATGCTGACGTCAGTCAATCTAACTCTAACGAAAAATTTCATTTGAGATTCATATTAATATTACCTGCTGGCAATATTAATATTACCTGCTGGCAATGTCAGATCATGTCTTATTAAAATGTTTTTATACCATTGTTGTTACTTGGCATTTTTATCGCAACATATGAGTGCGAAGGTCAATCGGCAAATGGATACGACACCGTAGAAGGGGATCGCTTGTGAGTTTAGCGATGGTGTTCCTGGTACGACCCTGCTTCAAGTATCCAGGGTGATGTTCTCAAAAAATGTTCTCATAGTAGACATATTAAATTTTTTTCTTTGGATATACTTAATATCGTCATACCAGCACGGTCCGTCTCTACTTGTGTCAGCATATCGCATGGTCGGGCTCACTCACCCCGGCTTTGGATATAGTTATTAGGTCTGGCCCCCTAGTACTATATTAAGGTAACCGATTGAAAACAAGGGTATGTTATTAAAAGACAATGTATTTACTGATCGGAAGTGTTTTTGGAGAAGGAGAAAAATTATGACGCTGCTTTTAGTTTAATAGTAATACTATTTGTTCTTGACATACTGCCTCAGAATTAAGCCACGGGGGGACAACAAGTGTGGAAGGAGGAGTTTTTATTTACAAAAACGAGGCTGGAGATTTATAGTTGACTCCTGTCTGGCGTATGCGTTTTATATATCCACTGCACCGTCTATCCGTGGGTTAATGCATTTAGTTGCGACACCCCGTAGCGTTTGTGCAGAAAAGAAATCAGCAATTATATGACGAAAATATTGCATATTTCCGTCATAAAAACGGGAAGGGGTACTGTAGGCATCACCCCCGGATAGCCGGTAAAAAGTACCCTTTTTCTGCTGTCAGGTGCACCTAGTTTTTTCCCATTATTTTCAATATCGTTTGGCCGGATTTGACCTAATGCCATTTTAACCTTGGTCTGTTGCCGTTTTCTTTTCGGCTTCACTGAGCTAATATAACGAGACATCATTCTCTTTTGGGGATTTGTGTCTGGTTGTATTACCGACTTTTTATTGAGCTATCTTCGGGGATTGTAACATTGGAGTCACCAGCACAAGGCTGATTTCTTTTCTGGCTTGTTTTTGGAACAGCAGAAAGAAAAATTGGACAGACCTATCTCTTCTGAGTAGGTGTTCCAAAAAACAAATACTCCAGCACATCCCCACACAGCTCTTTTTGCAAAACTAGACGTCTAGGCGTTTGTGATTAGGTGTCTCAGTACCCTCTCCACAGCGTGTATCTGTGTCCTCACAAGGAGGCCAGACACCAGACCTCGTAGCTGTTCTTTTGTTCTCTCTTGAGACAGAGACAGAGTAGGTCAACAGACGTACAAACAAACACTCACAGTTACAAACAAACTTGAAGGACACGAGCGTAGTACTCTACCTTTCAAGTCTGTGCACTTTGTTGCCTCTCAAACCACACATATCAGAGTATTTTTGCAAATCTCTGACTGTCTTTCGACAATATGTCTGAACAAGTGTCAGACGACAAGTCGACTTCTCAAGGAGTGCTTCTCTAGCCTCTTTGACATTATCTGTACATAGGTCCTCGTACCTCATAACAGATACAACAACAAAAAGAGAAAAAGAAAAGAGGAGTGGAGAAGGAGATTAAACTTTCAGAGAAAGTCGTACAGATTACTTCTTTTTCACAAAAAAAAAAACACATAAGACATAGAGGTGAGACGCTCTCTCTCTATACTGTCTTTTCGTTTTTTCTCTCTATTCGTTCCTCATAGACGAACAGAGCAATTACGGGGTAGAAACAACTCTGTCTCATCCGTATTCCTTCAGCGTCCATGTCTACTAGGTCTGAAGACTGGCAGGAAGGAGGGGGGGAGAGTGAGCGAACCCCAGGAAACGAAGAGGAGTTCGTTGACCCTCATGCAGAAGGAGGAGATCTGGCACCTTCCTTTGACACAGGAGGAGCAGAGAATCAATTTTTTACTGCGCCTTCCTTTGACACAGGAGGAGCAGAGGAAGTCGAGGAGGAGGAGAAGGGAGGAGAGGAAGCGAGGTTTGTGGACGAATATGGCAAACTAAGTAAGAAGGAGTTTGAGGAGAAGAAAGGGAAGGATGAGGCCTATAAATGGCTATACATTCCCCAAGAAATGCGATGGGGACAACCCTTGAAGAAGGAGGACATCTGTTACCCTCTCCCAAGGCAAGTTCTGCCTCTGGCAGAATTCCTCAGAGACGACGGTGCACAGTTACAGGTGCAACATGTCTCATTTGAGGACAATATGTCTTTACTGGAGCTACTCGACCTCTCATGGACAGTGTTTGAGTGTGCTATACTCTTTGAGTACCAGACTGGAAAGACTGTGCTGCCATGGAACACAAGAGCACTGGCTAGGTTGCTCGACCCTGGTCAGGACATTGATTCAATAAAGAGAGTGGAAAAGGAGTTTAAGTTCAGGAATCCAAAAGGACAGATCAATGTCATGGATGTGTCTCTGAAACTTATGGAGGCCAAGTTAGTGGACCTGGGTAAACTCCAACACACCCAGTTTGACAGGGACCTTCACCCGGCCCTGAGGGAAATAGAAGGCGAAGCTGGAGGGGTGACGAGGATGAAGAAGCTGCATGCGGCCTTGGTGAAGGATGACGCATGGAAGAGGTGGGTCTTCACGAAGGATCATACGATCTTGGAGGGGACGGCCGCACCACCCCCCACCAATAAAGCGGGAGAGAAGGAGTTGGAGGAGAAGGCCTTGTTCCTTCGGAAGGCAGCTGAGATCCTGTTTTTTTTCATCATGCCCAAGAGCTGTATATCAAAGAGCTAGCGGCTGAGAAAGAAAAGAAGGAGATGGAGGCAAAGATTGCATTAGCCAAGGCGGCGGAAACAAAGGGACCGAGATATTCCTCTGGATCTTATATGGCTCCCTCGGGCCGCTCCGCCCCGTCAGCCCACACAGCCCCTTCGGCCCCTGCGACTAGCTCAGCGCCTACCACTGTTATTGTCAACAGTAATGACAAAAAGGACAGACAGGCTATCATACAGGCCTTCCAAAAATATACAAAGGCAGATGCCACTGCTCTGACGCTGTATGCAGAGACAGCGAGTCAGAAGGACACGGACGCGAACCTTCGAGACAAGCTCAGAAGAATTGACGCTTGTATGAAGCAGCATCCAACGGACGAAACACAGGAGTATGAGGCGTTGTACACCTTGTTGGACCCATCAATCATCACACAAGGGTTTGATGTTGGGGAGTACAAGGCGATGAGAGCGGTAGACGTGGCGGCTAGGAGAGCAGCCTCAGACCTGCAATGCACGGTGCCAGTTGCCGTCCTCTTGCAATACTTTAAAACTCATGGGTATCAGCACCTGTGCACCGGTACTTTGATTGGGTTTGAGATTTTTCAAGAGGTGAACGAAGGGCTGGGCATTGGCACGAGGTTGGCAGCGATCCTCACTGAGGTCAGCGCCAAGTACGGGCTCTTTTATAGCCGGAAGTCTATCATTTTGTACTTCCTGAGTGCTTTGTGTACACGACACCCGAGCAAGCTCGCAAGGATCATACAGTCCTGTCCGACCTTCACGGCGGTGAAGACGGCGGATTTTTTAGAAACGAATATATACGAGAGGACTGTAGCGGCTACTCCGCCGGGCGACCTGTTCAAGGAGGTGCTCGACGTGTGTTCCGAAACAGACACGGCCACCGAGTCATTCTCCAGTGCCGCGACACAGGGGGTTGGAGGTGCTCAAGCAGCACATGCAACTCGAACGGCAGGTCTCAAGAGGGGGAGAGATGAGCCGACGCCGTGCTACCGCTATTTTTCATACATGGCGTGTAAGCATGAGGCACAGAAAGGAGTAGGCAATTGCCTCTTCAGCCACGACTCTCTTGATGATAGGCAGCGAAATCTTTTCCTTAGAGAGCTCGAAGGCATGAAAAAGACCATGTACGCCATGTACAAGAAGGAGTTGGAGGAGGGGAGGTGGAATGCGAATATGGTCTCGGATGCGGAGTTCCGGGAGGCCATCATTTACTTCCTTGACAGAATGAAGAGAAGGGAGAAGAGAGAGACATCGGGCCGATCAAAGGCGCCGACTAGAGGAGGAGGAGAGACGAGAGGATCGTCACGAGGGTCCCGAGGGACACCAAGAGGGGCGGCACCACGAGGACGAGGCTTTCGTGGAAGGGGAGGACGGACCCCAGCGCGCCCTCCCAGAGGACACGGATACTGGAATTATAGCACCAGTTCCAGCTCCAACTACCCCCAGCAAGCTTATACCGCTACGGAGGGGGGACGTCAAGACGAAGACACCGGCTCAGGTGAGCGTGTTGTCGTCGTAGACTGACGGGAGGAGAAGAGAGAGGAAAAGAAGAGAGAGAAGGAGATAAAAACTGTTCTTTTTAATCCGACAGTCACAGTTATGCCTACTGTTGATGAACAGGATAGGAACGGTTCCGTTCCTCCCAGACGTGAAGGTGAAGGCACACAGCCTCACAAGCCTCAAGGTAAGCACTTGCTAGTTCATCCTTCGAGAGCTAATATGATAAATGATGCGAATAGGAAGGCGAAGAAGGCGATGGAAGAGAGGAAGCAGAAACCAAAGGCTAGGTCTCCTCCTACGAAGAAGCAGCGGACCGTACCCCCGCCAAAGGACTCAATAGTCTCTGCTATAGACACAAGTACACTCGGTGTACCAGACTCTGTCCAAAAGACACTCGAGATACCGGAAGCCCCGGAGACTCAAGAAGTTAAGTTGGCGGAAAAGGGGGGAGAACGAGAAGAGGACAAGGAACTTGAGCTTAGACTCAAAACCCTAGAACGAAAAATTCATGTGCTAGCGGCTAGTTTACATAAACCAGACGCGCTATGCTACACTGACCTCTTTTGTGAAACTTTACAAACCACATTAAAAGTTGGTAATGATACGATGGCGAATATTAATATTGTCGGCCAGAAGTTTTTGAATAGTCACCGGACATGGGTGGACAAAAACATTAGAAAAACAGAGGGGACCCTAAAAGGGGTAGGCAGCCGTACGGAAATTACGGGCATCGTCACATTAATTTTCAAATTGAAATCCGGTCGAGTATATCGTGCGGACCTCTATGTTGTCCCCGGTTACCACGGTTCAATCCTGCTGTCGTATGACCAATTGGCTACGATGGGGGCTGTGATCGATTGCGCCGCACGGCGGGTGATTTATGGAGTGAAGAATGGAGAGGAGGAGGATATTAATCCGATGACTGCTACTGACTCATACGAGGCTTTTGAGCTGAGTCTAGCAACGGAGAGGAAAAAGTTGGCCTTCGTACATGAGGCAACTGAAGCCTATGTACACCCCTATGTCACAGTGCCGGAGGAACTGACCTGGACCGACAATTGGGAGACGGAGGTGCAGGCGTATACGGTTACGATTCCCGCATGGGACAAAAAGTCTATTGATGACTCAATCGTAGCGCGTAATGAGGAGATAATATGTGTTGCGAAACAGTGCCCGTCGTTGGCCAGATTCGCAGAAGGTTGCGGGGCAGATGTCCATATTACTAATTGCTACTGTTACCATGCGAAGGTGTCAGATGAGAAGAGAGAGGCGTTTGTGCCAAGGAGGAAGGGGCGTATCCCCGATACTCCAGCGGATGACATTAAAACTTTTATCACGAACTTTTGGGGCGATGTGCCTACTGGCCGCGCTCATTAACTGAAGTGAAAAAGTGTCTACGGACTCTATTTGAGAGTAACAAGCCGTATACTGTCATTCTGCCATACAATGAGAAGGCGATCTGGGCACAGGAGATAAGGGACCGGCTTATTGATCATCCTATATCTGTTCCTTCTCGCAAGCAACAGTTAGTGGTGGCTTGTCGACTCGGGTCTCGGGAGCAGAGCAGTGCATACAAGCAAAAGCTCAGAGCCCAGGACAAGTTGAAATTGATACCTCAAGCTTTCACATGCTTTGATGGTTTCTACACCCGTAAGGCTCCGATACAATACGCGAACCTTATTAATATGCTTGTCGGGCTGGGTCATGATGATGAGCCGGACACAGTCACGTATGAAAGAACGGGACTAGACGATTTGTCCGAGGAAGATTTGAGTTTGGAGGAGGACTTAGCGCCCCTCAAGGAGCATAAGAAGATGTCGGAGGAAGATTTCCAAGCGGCGGCGCGGAAAATTTTAGAAGGAGTGGGTTCGGAGAGAGAGAAGGCGTTTCTCAAAGCTAAGATGGAGGCGTACAGAGAAATTTTCGACCCTCCTCGGGCAGGTGGTGTAAAGTCGGATGACTTCACTGCTGTCATTTACAAGATACCGGGTGCGGAGCCATCTCCGGCACCACGGAGGGCAAATTTGAGCATACATGAGGCAAAAATAGCGGAGGAGAATGTGAGACAGTTGCTCGATGAGGACTTTATTGAGAGATCTACATCTCCAATTGTCTCTCAACCGAAAATCGTCCCTAAGCCAGGAGGAGAATGGCGCTTGACGATCAATTATGCCCGTGTGAATAAGGTGCTAGAGGAAGAGAGAAATCCTCTGCCGACCTTAGAAGAAGGCAGAAGGGTGCTGCGGAATGCTAAATTCTATTCGGTCATTGACCTTAAGAACGGCTTCTGGCAGATACCACTGGACGAGAAATCCAGATGGCTGACTGCATTCGTTGTGGGTATGGAAATATACCAGTGGAAGGTGCTTCCAATGGGATTCAAACAGGCCCCGGGGCTCTTTCAGAAGGCGATGCAGAAGATGTTGAGCGGTCAATATGACGACCAGTCGGAGGATGGTTTTATGAGAAGGAGAGGACAGAAGGCGGGAGAACATGCATTTTGTTACATCGATGACATCATCGTATACTCTAACACAATGGAAGAGCATATCGATCACTTGTCAGATGTCTTCAGGCGCATCGGAGCTTTTGGCCTGAAATACAACCTAAAGAAATGTCAGCTTGCCAGGACAAGTGTGACGTATTTGGGTTACGAGATTTCTCATAATAGGGTCTCGATATCGCGCGAAAAGAGGGAGGAGATCATGAGTAGACAGTTGCTAAAGAATCGCACGGAGTTACACTCTTTTCTTGCGATGGCACAGTACTACAGCCAGTTCATACCCGATTGGGGTGCAACTCGGGCTAAGCTGGAGAAGATGATTGATTTTGGAGACTTTGAGAAGTGGGATGAGGAGGCTTTGCAGGCGTTTGATACGCTCAAAGATATCATTTATAAAGATCCCAAGGACGGCGGATTAGTACTTATGATGCCCGACTTTACGAAACCGTTCGTAGTCGACACGGATGCATCTAAGTTTGCGATTGGCGCGGTGCTGCAACAAGAAGATGAGGAGAAAAAGTTGCGCCCGATCATGTTTATTAGTAGAAAGCTGTGTGCGGCGGAGCGAAATTACTGCACGCGACAGAGGGAGGCGTTGGCAGTAGTATGGGCTCTCAAGAGGCTCAGAGAATACTTGTGGGGAGGACCTCTATTCATGGTTAGGACCGATCATCACAACCTTCTTTGGTTGATGAATCATGAACAAACCGGCCGTTTGGCGCGGTGGCAAGCTTTCTTGTCATGTTTCAATTTCACGATGGTCTACTTACCGGGAAAGCGAAACGTAGTCGCTGATAGCCTTTCCAGGCTAGAGTTTCAGTCGGAGGTGTCGGCTCTCGTATCATCAGTGGAGATGATGGACCTGTCCACGGACAAGGTATACGAGGTGAGCCACATAGAGGCGATGCAGATGGCAAGAGGCGTTCGTTATGACCGCACGGGTCTACGATATAGTCCTCAAGGCCCGGAGCATGGCATATGCTGTGAGGCGCATGTTCTCGAAGACGCTGAGTGGTCTTATACGAGAACGCGAAGGCGAATATAAAAGAAGAGGAGGAGACGACTGAGGTCTGTACTGAACCTCCACAGGAAAATCGAAGCGAGCTTGATGAAGACCCGGAAAGGGTAGGAGTAAGGTTGGAGGACGGTACTATTCATATCGCCTCGCCTACCGCGTGGAGGCAGCAACAGGCGACGGATCCGGAGTTCAAGGAGCTCATAACGTTATACAAGAACCCTAATGAGCTTAACGAGACGCCACAGATCAAAGATCAGATGAAGGAGATGGCGTGGAGAGATGGGCTATTGTGGTACAAGGGCCAGCATGGCAAATTTGCATCACAGCCTGACAAATGGACTCTCTGGGTACCAGAGAAGTTGAGGCGCTTTATATATGTCGCAGCCCATAACTGCCCTTACTGGCACATCCGGGTCGACAAAGAACTCATTGGTTCATAGCGAGGCGATTTTGGTGGAAAGGGATGAAGGAGGAGATAGACAGGGAAGTGGACGCATGCATCCCATGCAAAACCACAAAGACACCGCTGAAGGCGAACTTTGGCCTGATCGGTACATTCCCGTTACACGCCGGGATGTTTGAATTTTTACACATCGATCATGTGGGACCTTTCCCCGAATCGGCAGAAGGGTACAGATACCTTCTTACCGCAATAGATCGAGCCACCAATTATGTCTGGGTTGTTCCTGTTAAGGACGCTACAGGCAAGACAACTGCGGAGGCTCTGATCGATAGGATCGTCTCGCAGATCGGAGTGCCTAGAAAGATATGTTCTGATCGAGGTTCTGACTTTAATAATGAAGTCATCGACAGACTATCTAAGTACTACGGGATGAAATGGCAATATGTTACTGCCTATAACCCGAGAGCGAATGGCAAGATCGAGCGGGTACATAGACCTCTCAAAGCCTCGCTTAAGATGTAATGTATGAAGAAGGAGAATCAGAGAGCCTGGGTGGAGGCAGCACCTTCATTTGCCTTTGCAATCAACTGTCTACCCTCATCGGCATTAGGAGGAGCCAGGAGCTCAGTCTCGGCATATTAATTGGTTTACGGCCGAGAGCCTAATATCCCAACCTCACTTCTGCATCCAAAAGACACTTGGGCAGATGAGGATGAGTTGTTCGGGATGAGACTAAGAGCGAAGATGGAGGCGGAACAAATAGTTGCGGCGCACAGGGAGGCGGAGCGCAGAAAGACTGACGCACAAGGAGTGCGACAAGCGCACTTAGATCAAGTCCGTGTCCAGGTTGGGGATATTGTACTCTTGTACCATCCTCAAGTCCCTAAGGGGGTTAGCTCTAAGCTGTTTACCCACTGGAAAGGACCATACCAGATCATGGAACAGATGGGACCTCTGAACTATAAGATCAGGGGTAGAGGGAAGGTGCAAATTGTGAATGTTCGAAGGCTGATCAAATATGACCCCTTCTTACTTGAGGATGAATCCGTTGAGGAGGCGTTGAAACGGATGAAGGAGGATTTCAAAGAGGTACCGCCTATACAGAAGGAGGATACCTTAGAGGAGGAGAATGCATATCGGGCACCTGTCACGGAGAAGGAGGAGACCGAGAAGGAGAGTAAGGAAGACTCAAACCGCAAAAGCGCGGCGGGGACTCAGTCTAAAGCCCCCATAGTCCGCGGCGGTACGAAGGAGAAGTTCACGGAGGCGCAGAGGAGGAGAGCGCAAAACGATCTCATCTTCGACCAACCGAGGAAGGTGGCAAGGTCGACGCGAGCGACGGATGTCCATGGAGGAGGAGGGGAGAAGGACACTAACCCGAACGCGGGTAATGTGGACATTCGACATGTGCGATGGAAGGAAGGAGATGCGATTGCGGCCATCAAGTGGGTCCGAGACGCTTTTTATCTGTTGAGACCGGCAGAATCTCATGTTGCCGATGACACTCTCTCAGATCTTTATCTCATGCGAGCTGTGGCGGTCCCGCAGACTACACGGGCAGCACGGACATCGAAGAGATCCTTAGCAGCAAAAACGATACAACCGGTACTCCATTTTTGGAGAAGCATGGACCCTGTTGAGGATCCAAAAGCTAGACAATATTTACCGGTGTACAAAGACGCGAAAAATCTCGAGACATGGGATGATACTATTACCCTTCGAGACAAAGACCACACTGCGTGGACTATTCAGTCACTGCCTAGAGGAGTGCTTGACATTCCTTTTGACTTATCTTTGGGCGCCATCCCTAACAAAATATGGGACATTCTGGAGGAGTCGAAGTTTGACTTGACTTTTGTTGGCGGCCCGCCACCTGGCAAAGGGGTTCGCGCAAGGCGACGAAGGCAGTAAGTGACATTTTTTTCTTTTATCACGCGTCGGACATTGAAAGCTGCATGTGGATTAATCTCATAGTGCCCATGTCAGATCATGTCTTATTAAAATGTTTTTATACCATTGTTGTTACTTGGCATTTTTATCGCAACATATGAGTGCGAAGGTCAATCGGCAAATGGATACGACACCGTAGAAGGGGATCGCTTGTGAGTTTAGCGATGGTGTTCCTGGTACGACCCTGCTTCAAGTATCCAGGGTGATGTTCTCAAAAAATGTTCTCATAGTAGACATATTAAATTTTTTTCTTTGGATATACTTAATATCGTCATACCAGCACGGTCCGTCTCTACTTGTGTCAGCATATCGCATGGTCGGGCTCACTCACCCCGGCTTTGGATATAGTTATTAGGTCTGGCCCCCTAGTACTATATTAAGGTAACCGATTGAAAACAAGGGTATGTTATTAAAAGACAATGTATTTACTGATCGGAAGTGTTTTTGGAGAAGGAGAAAAATTATGACGCTGCTTTTAGTTTAATAGTAATACTATTTGTTCTTGACATACTGCCTCAGAATTAAGCCACGGGGGGACAACAAGTGTGGAAGGAGGAGTTTTTATTTACAAAAACGAGGCTGGAGATTTATAGTTGACTCCTGTCTGGCGTATGCGTTTTATATATCCACTGCTCAATAAAAAGTCGGTAATACAACCAGACACAAATCCCCAAAAGAGAATGATGTCTCGTTATATTAGCTCAGTAAAGCCGAAAAGAAACCGGCAACAGACCAAGGTTAAAATGGCATTAGGTCAAATCCGGCCAAACGATATTGAAAATAATGGGAAAAAACTAGGTGCACCTGACACAAGAAAAAGGGTACTTTTTACCGGCTATCCGGGGGTGATGCCTACAGTACCCCTTCTCGTTTTTATGACGGAAATATGCAATATTTTCGTCATATAATTGCTGATTTCTTTTCTGCACAAACGCTACGGGGTGTCGCAACTAAATGCATTAACCCACGGATAGACCTATCTTCGGGGATTGTAACAGATATCAAAATACTTCCGAGAACAGGGTAGGTACCAAAAGACGCTGGGTTGGTCAATTTCAGTTTATTTAGTACATTCTCTTGACAGACTACCTGTCCCTTTCGAAACAATGCAAATTCTGAGAACTGAAGAGAATATTTCAAGTGCTATCACAAGTTGTGTAGCGGTTGGAGTTGTTCAAGTCAGTCTGGAAAAAATATAGTAAAATGCCACTTTATTACCTGGTGTGTTGCATATTTTACGTATCAATAATTATGAGTGGGGCCCGGACGTATCAATAATTATGAGTTTTAGATATGAGGGGAAAAGGCAATAGTTAACATTTTCTAAAAAGCTAACCCGCGGCTAAATGAAAATAAATTAATCTGTTAACTGCAGTTGAAAACGTAACAACTACAAGTTATGACAGTTGATAGATTCAAATAAACGGGAAAATGAAGTAACGGAATAAAAAATAGAAGTGTAAACTTGAAGTAAAAACTTTACCTTAGAAAGTTTAACATAATATTAATGTTCCGGGTCCGACGGTACGGTATTCATTCCGATAACTTCCCTCCCACCCCTCCCCCCCCTTGAAGGTTGTAATTGCGATCGAAACGAATCGTAACAGATAATTGACCAATTGATATTATAATTGTAATATGTGAATAAGTATAAAAAGAAATTAAATCAAAAAGATTTAGCATTTCCGACGTTACGTGACCAGTAGTTACCGTTACTAGTGTAGTTTGATTTGTCATAAGGACGGATAGTACTAATTCCACTTAATTATTTAGTGATACAGCCTGTGGACAGTATACTTTGCCACTCTAGTGGCAGTATTAACTTAATCAGTCTTAGTATAAATTTCTAGATAAGTACGGATACAGTCATTATATTTTCCCTCTTTCTTATTGTTGGAACTATAATCCCGGCGAGGCTTAATTAATACCGTCACTATGATAGTCGAGGACCGGCAGTACTATATGATCAGAGTAACGGTGTCGGTAGAGCCATTACTTACGATCCTGCCAGTCAAGTCACGGTTACGCGGGGCGTCCTGTTCGCGCCTTTTCTTATTAAAGCTGTAGTACTGCCATTTGAGTGTTGTAGCTATCTTAGGTCATTATATTAATAATAGTGGTCTAACAGGTTATCGAGCCTTGATTAGCGAACTCTGAGTTAGCAGCTTTAATAAGTTACACAAAGTCTGGAAGAAGAGTCATTCTGCCTTCAACAGAGAATCTAACGGGCCGGTCAAAAAGAGTGAAAAGTCAACGGTATTAATAAATAATGGTTTTTGGCAGGTCGTTAAAGTGCTCACTGCAGTCTGATACTACCTCAGAGTCCCCCTCCCTGGCCCCCCCCCCCCATTCCGACCTGAATCTAAAAAATTTAGATTTGCAGACTCAGACATATTATTAATCTAAACTTGAACTTCGCAAGATCGAAGAACAGTCCTGTCATAGTGTAATGCCCCCAACTATAGCTCGTAAAAAGTCGGTAATACAACCAAACACAGTCCTCAAGAATGAGAATGATGTCTCGTTGTATTAGCTCAGTGAAGCCAAAAAGGAAAACGGCAACAGACCAGGAATAAAATGGCATCAGGTCCAATCCGGACAAATAATACTGAAAAACAAGCTGGTGCACCTGTTACCAGGAAAAGGTACTTTTTACCGGCTATCCGGGGGTGATGCCTACAGTACCCCCTCCCGATTTTATGACGGAAATAGCATTTTCGTCATACACCTTCTGATTTCTTTCTGCAAATAGTACAGTGCGCTATGGAGTCATGCCACACAGCGCATCGACCCACGGATAGACGCTAAAAGACGATAAATATATCCTCATACGGCACGTCAAAGCGGATTCTCTAGCCTTTCTTGTAAATTTTGAACTCCTTCCCCTCAATTTTTTTTTTTCGGCAGTATGTCAAGAACAAACGTACTATTAATAAAAAAATACAAGCAACGTGGTGCTGTATTCCCCCTTGATCTCCTTATTATTATTATTATTATTATTATTATTATTATTATTATTATTATTATTATTATTATTATTATTATTCACAGGGAGATCGTAAGTACATTGTCTTTTTTAATGACATACCCTTGTATAAGGCGGATATCCTATAATATAGTATTAGGGGGCCAGTCCTAATAGCTATATCCGAAGTCGAGGTGTATGTACCCGACCCTGCGATATACCGACACAAGTAGAGATTGACCGTGCTCAGGTACGACAGTATATAATCTATCGTAAAAAATAATTTAATGAAAGTTTCAGAGAACATTTCATTTTCGAGAACATCATCCCAGGACTTGGAAAGGGTCATACCCGGGAACACCATCGCTCAATACACTAGCGATCCCCGTCTACGGTGTAGTATCATCGTCGATCGACCTTTCGCACTCGTATGTTGCGATCGAATGCCAAGTTATATCACTGAGTCTTTTTAATATTCATATTGATAACTGATGATGCATGATCAAATCATGATACGCCGTGGGCAATCAATCAGTTTGTTTGAGACTCATAAAGAAAAATAGTTTCTTTGTCACTGCCTTCGTCGTCTGGCGCGGATTTCTTTGCCTGGTGGAGGACCACCAACAAAAGTCAGATCGAACTTTGACTGTTCGAGAATGTCCCAGATCTTATTAGGGATTCCGCCCAACGATAATTCAAAAGGGACATCAAGCACTCCTCTTGGCAGTGTCTGAATGGTCCACGCAGTGTAATCCTTGTCTCTGGGAGTAATTGTATCATCCCATGTCTCGAGACTTTTTGCGTCTTTATGTACTGGCAGATAATGTCTTGCCTTTGGAACCTCAACCGGGTCCATACTTCTCCAGAACTGGAGTATCAGTTGTACTATCTTTGCGGCTGATGATATTTCGAGTGTCCGTGTGACACGCATCTGTCGTGGGACCGCCACGACCCGCATCAAGTATAAGTCTGAGAGAGTGTCATCAGCGACATGTTGTTCCGCTGGTCTCATCAGATAGAAAACATTTTTCACCCATGCGATGGTTGCTATCGCATCGCCTTCCTTCCATCGCTCATGGACAATCTCAACGTTGCCCGCGTTTGGGTCAGTGTCCGTCCCCTCCTCCTCCTGGTGGACGTCCTTTGATCTCATCGACCTCATCGCCTTCCTCGGTTGGTCGTTGATAAGATCATTCCGCGCTCTCCTTAGCTGCGCCTCTGTGGTCTTCTCCTTCTTTCCGCTATGCTCTCGCGGAGACTTGGACTGAGTCCCCACCGCGCTTATGCGGTCAGTCTTCTCCTTACTGTCCACCTCACTCTCCTCCTTCTCAGCTATCGGTGCCCGATAAGCATCGTCTTGGTCTATGCCAGCCTCCTTGTGGATGGGCGGCACCTCTTTGAAATCATCCTTCATCCGTTTTAACGCCTCCTCAACGGATTCATCTTCCAGTAAGAAGGGATCATACTTAATCAGCCTTCTTACATTCACAATTTGCACCTTCCCTCTACCCCTGATCTTGTAGTTCAGAGGTCCCGTCTGTTCCATAATCTGATAAGGTCCTTTCCAGTGAGTGAACAGCTTAGAGCTGACTCCCTTCGGGACTTGAGGATGGTACAATAGTACAATATCCCCGACCTGGAACTTGATCTGATCCAAGTGCGCTTGTCGCACCCCTTCAGCATCAGTCTTTCGGCGCTCCGCCCCTCTATGCGCCCTGACTATTTGTTCCGCCTCCATCTTCACTCTAAGTCTCATCCCAAACAACTCATCCGCATCCGCCCAAGTGTCTTTTGGGTGAAGGAGCGAAGTCGGGATATCAGGCTCACGCCCATATACTAACTGATATGGCGAGATTGAGCTCTTCGAGCCTCCTAACCGTAGAGGGTAGACAGTTCATTGCAAACGCAAATGATGGTGCTGCCTCGACCCATGCTCTTTGATTCTCCTTCTTCGTGCAATACATCTTTAGCGAGGCTTTGAGGGGTCTGTGTACCCGCTCGATTTTCCCATTTGCTCACGGGTGATAGGCAGTAACATATTGCCATTTCATCCCGTAATACTTAGATAGTTTGTCGATGACCTCGTTATTAAAGTCCGAGCCTCGATCAGAACATATCTTTCTTGGTACTCCGATCTGTGAGATGATCCTATCGATCAGCGCCTCGGCCGTCGTCTTGCCGGTAACGTCTTTGACAGGAATGATCCACACATAGTTGGTGGCTCTGTCAATAGCCGTAAGGAGGTATTTGTAACCATCCTTCGATTCTGGGCAAGGTCCCACATGATCAATGTGTATAAACTCAAACATCCCGCATGAAGAGGAAATTCGCCAATCAGGCCGAAATTTGCATTCAGTGGTGTTTTGTTTATCTTGCACGGGATGCATGCATCCACCGCCTGATCTATCTCCTCCTTCATCTTCTTCCACCAGCATCGCCTCGCTACGAACATGTGAGTTCGTTGTCGACCCTGCGCCAAAAGTGGGCAATTGTGGGCTGCGACAAATATAAATCGTCTCAGACTCTCCGGTACCCAAAGGGTCCATTTGTCCGGCTGTGACGCATAGCGACCGTGAAGGCCCTTGTACCACAGTAGACCATCTCTCCATCCCATCTCCTTCATCTGATCTTTGATCGCTTTCGTCATCCGTAGCTCATCCGGGTTCTGATATAACTGTATCAGTTCTTTAAACTCCGGATCTTGAGCCTGTTGTTGCCTCCATGCGGTAGGCGAGGCTATATGGATAGTACCATCTTCTAGCCTTACCCCGATTCTTTCCGGGTCATCGTCTAGGTCACTTCTCCGCTCTTGAGGAGGCTCCGCATAAACATCCTGCGTCTCCTCTTCCTCTCTTATGTTCGCCTTCGCATTCTCATATACCTCATAGGACCACTCAGCGTCCTCCTGGGTATGTAGCTCACAACATATCCCGTGATCCGGGCCTTGTGGACTGTACCGTAGACCTGTGCGGTCATATCGGACTCCACTCGCCATCTCCATCGCCTCAATGTGGCTGACCTCATACACCTTGTCAGTGGACAAGTCTTCCATCTCCACCGTGGACACCAACGCCGATACTTCTGAGTTAAACTCTAGCCTAGAGAGGCTATCAGCGACCACATTTCGCTTTCCCGGTAGATGGACCATTGTAAAATCGAAACAAGACAAGAACGCTTGCCACCGCGCCAGCCGTCCCGTCTGTTCATGATTCATCAACCATAACAGGTTATGATGATCAGTTCTGACAGTAAATTGAGGTCCTCCCCACAAATACTCTCTGAGCCTCTTGAGGGCCCATACTACCGCCAACGCCTCTCTTTGCCTTGTGCAATAGTTTCTCTCCGCCGCACACAACTTCCTACTAATAAATGTGATTGGGCGTAATTTCTTCTCCTCATCCTCTTGTTGTAATACAGCCCCAATCGCAAACTTAGATGCGTCTGTATCGACTACGAATTGTTTCGTAAAGTCGGGCATCGTTAACACCAGTCTTCCGTCTTTCGGGTCTTTGTAAATGAGATCTTTGAGCGCATGAAACGCTTGCAAAGCCTCTTCGTCCCACTTCTCAAAGTCTCCAAAATCTATCATTTTCTCCAACTTAGCCCGTGTTGCACCCCAATCGGGTATAAACTGGCTATAGTATTGCGCCATCGCAAGGAATGAGTGCAATTCAGTGCGGTTCTTCGGTATCGGTCGATTCATAATCTCCTCCCTCTTCTCTTTGGATATCGAGACTCGATTATGGGAGATCTCGTACCCTAAGTATGTCACACTCGTCTTGGCAAGTTGACACTTCTTTAGATTGCACTTCAGGCCAAAAGCTCCGATGCGCCTGAATATATCGGACAAATGATCGATATGCTCCTCCATTGTGTTAGAGTATACGATAATGTCATCGATATAGCAAAATGCATATTCTCCCGCCTTCTGTCCCCGCCTTCTCATAAAGCCACCGTCAGACAAATCATCGTACTGACTGCTCAACATCTTCTGCATCGCCTTCTGGAAAAGTCCTGGGGCTTGCTTGAGGCCCATCGGAAGCACTTTCCATTGGTATATTTCCATACCCACCACAAACGCCGTCAGCCATCTGGACTTTTCCTCCAGTGGTATCTGCCAGAAGCCATTCTTAAGGTCAATGACCGAATAGAATTTTGCATTCCGCAGTACTCTCCTTCCTTCTTCTAATGTCGGGAGAGGATTTCTCTCTTCCTCCAGCACCTTGTTAACACGAGCATAGTTAACTGTCAGGCGCCATTCTCCTCCTGGCTTCGGCACTATTCTCGGTTGTGAGACTATTGGAGATGTTGATCTCTCAATAAAGTCCTCATTGAGCAGCTGTCTTGCTAGCTCCTCCGCTATCTTCGCCTCATGTATACTCAAATTCGCCCTTCGTGGTGCCGGTGACGGCTCCGCACCCGGTATTTTGTAAATAACCGCAGTGAAATCTTCAGGCTTGACACCACCTGCATGTGGAGGGTCAAAAATTTCCTTGTTCGCCTCTAATTTGGCTTTTAAAAGCTCCTTCTCCTTCTCCGTGCCTACTCCTTCTTCCAATATTTTCCGCGCCGCCTCTTGAAAATCTTCATCAGACATCTGCTTATGTTGCTTGAGGGGTTCTCTGTCCTCCTCCAAGCCTAAGTCCTCTTCCGAGACATCATCTAGGCCCGTCTTTTCATACGTGACCGTGTCCGGCTCATCATCTTTACCGAGCTCCACCAGCATGTCAATGAGTCTCGCGTATTGCAAAGGAGCTTTACGGGTGTAAAAACCATCAAAGCATGTGAATGCTTGCGGTATCAATTTCAACTTGTCGAGGTCTCTGAGCTTCCGCTTGTATGCACTGCTCTGCTCACGAGTTCCCATACGACAAGCCACCACTAGCTGTTGCTTGCGAGAGGGTACCGGTATAGGATGATCAATAAGCCGGTCCCTTATTTCCTGCGCCCATATCGCCTTCTCATTATATGGCAGGATAATAGTATACGGCTTATTATTTTCGAATAAAGTCCGTAAGCATTTCTTCACTTCAGACAGTGAACGCGGCCACGTGGGCTCGTCACCCCAGAAATCAGTAATAAAACTTTTAATAGTTTCTGGTGGAGTATCCGGGATTCGCCCCGTTCTCCTTGGTACAAACGCCTCCCTTTTTTCTTCTCCTACTTTCGCATGGAAACAGTATCCGTTAGTAATATGGACATCTGTTCCTACTCCTTCCGCGAATCTCGCCAACGACGGGCTTCTTTGTGCGACACATATAATCTCCTCCTTTCGCTTCTCGATTAAGTCATCAATAGACTTTTTGTCCCAATGGCATGTCGGAACTGTGACAGTGCACACTTGGGATTCCCAATTGTCGGTCCAGGACAGCTCATCCGGTCTTACGACATGGGGGTGAACGTACACCTCAAGTGCCTCATGTGCGATGGCCATCTTTTTGTGATCCGTCGCTAGACTCAGCTCATAAGCCTCATAAGAGTCAGTAGCGTTGAAGGGATCAATATCGTTCTCTTCTCCTCTTTTTACTCCATATATCACTCGCCGTGCGGCGCAATCAATCACAGCCCCCATCGTAGCCAATTGGTCATACGATAGTAATATTGACCCGTGGTAACCGGGGACGACATAGAGGTCCATACGGTATACTCGTGCGGATTTCAATTTAAAGGTCAGTGTGATGATTCCCGTGATATCCGTCCGGCTGCTCACTCCTTTGAGAGTGCCCGTTGACTTTTTCATATTTCCGTCCACCCAGTCCCGGTATCGATAAAAAAACTTCCTGCCGACAATATTAATATTCGCCATCGTATCATTACCAACTTTTAATATTGTCTTCAATGTTTCACAATAAAGTTCCGTATAACACAGAGCATCGGGCCTGTGTATATTGGCTGCGAGAACAAGAACTTTACGTTCCAAATTTTGGAGTCTTGTCTCTAAGCTTTTCAACTCCTCCTTCTTCTCCTCCTGCTTCACCTCATTAACATTTTTATTATTCTGCGGTACTGGTGCGTTTACTATTTGAGCGACATTGTCTTGTGGTACTTGAGTACACACATTGTCTTTTTGCTCGCCACCCGCCGCGACCGTAGACATTGAGTCTGTTCGTGGTTGTTTGCTTGGCCGAGGCGATACGTCTGCCATTGGCCTCCTCGCCTCCATCGCAAGTCTCGCCTTCCTATTTGCATCAGTTATCATTGGTAACCGTGCTGTATGAACGGGTATGAGACTACCTTGGGGCTGCAGTCTCTGTGTACCTACATCTTTGTTTTCACATAGAGGAAGCGTTGGCCCAGTCTGCACAACAGCATTAGAAAGCACTGTGACTTTAGGGTTAAACTTCACAGTCTTCTCCTTCCTCTCTTCTTCCCCCTCCAGTCATTCCACCACCTCGAAACGATTACCTTGAGTAGTGTCCGGGTAGGATGACGTATCGGTCTCCGAGGCAGTGTTGTAGGCCTGAGCTCGACCGAAATTCGGGTTGGAGCTTGCCCACGAGCCTCCTCCTCCTCTGGGTGGGGGGCTGGAGCTCGAACAGCTCTCCCTCCATAAGGGGTATATCCCCGACCTCCTCCTCTTCCTCTCTGAGGGGTTCCCTGCCACCTCGAGGCTCCTCTCCATGTTCCTCGTCCTCGTCCTCCTCCTCCTCCTCCTGCTCGTCCTCCTGCTCCTGCTCCTCCTTCTCGTCCTCTTTGAGAGGCCTTTAAGTTCTTTTGTCTCTCCCTTTCCTACTACAACAGCGACGGTAAGCAGGCCAAGTGCCTGTGTGCGGTTGACAAGAAGTTCAGGTGCCTGCGCCCGGAGGGCGAGCAGGGCTGCAGCTGCAAACGGCGCGATTTTCCGTTGGACAGATCGTTGCCGGTCCCGACCAAAGAAATCGTCTGCGGCCCGTCTGCGCTGTCGGCCCTGGTCCGCGTCATAGGGGACCAGAAGTTTCCCTGGGCCTGTGCCTGCCAGACGGGGGCCTTCGAGACGGACTCCGGCCTGTGCAAGGCCAAGGTCGTGGCCTTGGTTGACGAGTACGGCACCCCGCCCCAGTAAAAAAAAGGCCAACGGGACGTGCGAGGTGGTGAGAAAAGAATGGGGTGAGGGGCACAGCCGGGGGGGGGGAAGGAGTAAAAAAGCTGCCCCCCCCCCCCGCCATTTCCCCCCCTGTGCCCACCTGCCATTTCCCTACCTGCCACCCCCCCCCCCCGCCATTTCCCCTTGTGCCCTCTACTTTTTCTTTCGTCTTCCTTTTGTTTGTTTTTGCTTATTTTTGGTTTGACATATTACGGCAACGGATTAAAAAAAAAGAAAAGAGGGAAATATGGGCGGCCGCTCACAGAAAGCTGTGCGCTGTGGCGCCTGGCTTGCTTTTGATTGCGTAATCTGGGGCCTGCTGCTCGATATCCTGCCGGCCCGGGACAGTTTGAATCTCATTTGCTTTCTTTACGAGCATTGCCGGACTGCACGTCCCAGCAAACGGAGGAAAATGGACGGAGCTGCCGTGGCCTCTAGTCCCTTGTCCAACTTAGTGCAGCGCCGCGCGGGGCTCTTGTTGAAAAGACCCTCGGCCCCCGCCAGCACGCTTGTGAGTCGTATTGGCAAGCTCTGCAGCCGCTGTCTGGTCCCGGCGCTGCCACAGTCGCGGCTTAGCTTGTGTGCGGAACACGAACTGACAGTGCCTACCCCTGTGTTGCCAGACTGATTGACATGCGGCAGGTGCTGAGCGTGCCGGCCTCCGCGGCTAGTTTTGCGTCCTGCTGCGCTAGCTTTGCGCTGTACAACGCCCGGCTCGTGCCCCGCTACCAGGAACTCCTGAGAGCTTGCCAAGAGGCGGGCGTGCGCTGCCGGACGATGGGTGGCGTCTTGTACCTGTGTCACACGGACGCCCCGCGCGCCTGTGCGCAATTGTGGCGAGCACGCC
Organism: Paulinella micropora; assembly: GCA_019918135.1. Classification (NCBI taxonomy): domain Eukaryota; phylum Cercozoa; class Imbricatea; order Euglyphida; family Paulinellidae; genus Paulinella; species Paulinella micropora. The sequence continues at coordinate 80,930 of WBZZ01002099.1, forward strand.
ACCCTGCGGTGTACAGCGCAGGTGCGTAGCTAGAAACCTCTTCTTCTTTCTTCTCTCCAGTCCCCCATTTCTCCCCCGCCCTCTCCAGTTCCAAGGCATTGGGATTTTTTACTGATTAAGAAAGAAACGACAGGCAGATCTTTTTTTTGTTCCAAAGCAGGAAAACGAATTCTTCACGGACTTTCGGTGCTTAAAAAAAAGAAAAGCTGGGCACAAAAAAAGCAAAAAAAAAAAAAAAGGACGGGAGGGGCTGTGTGTGTATCTTTTGTGTTGCATTCCTGTAAGCTAACGAAACCAGCGCTGCCCGACCTCTTCTTTTTCTTCTATCCTCTAACTGGCTGCGGCTAAGCTTCTCTGGTGTGTTTGTCTACGCACGGCGTTGGGGGTTGGGTTTCTTTTGTGTTCGGGGCTTCCGTGAATTCTTCTTCTTCTTTCTGATTTCTATCTTACCTCTTAATTCCGTTAGTTCTGTTCTTGCTGGTCCAGGCAAAGCTTCAACGCCTTGCATCTGGGTATCTATAAATTCTTTCATGGCGGGATTTGCTTTCAGCGCTTGGCTGAAAGAATCTTGTTTGAGATCAGCGAAACCAGTGGTATACTTAGCCTTCCATCTGTAATCAACGAGCACCAGATCATGTTGCTCGAAATGTTTCCCCGGCATCGTCTGCAGATAAAATCTGTTTTGCTCGTTTACCACGATCTCTGCATTTGCGTTCTTCTAGTTGGTAGCGCCTAGCGCACAGTGCGCGAGAAGAGCGGTTGGAATGGGCTTGCTGGCCCCGATGATGCCCGCGTAGCGCGCGCCCTCGATGTTAGGCTGGCGGTAATGGGGAACGAAATACTCTTGTCGTGCATCCCATCCCTGCATCTTGGTGTCTTGCTCGCGATCCCATAGTTCGGCGAGGCGTTTGCCAACGCCGGACATGCTGGCACAGCCGTGGTCTCCGTTGTTCTTTTTAGGAGCCCTTTCGTGCTTCTCCCTCCCCTTTCTCCTGCGAGGCCTCCGCTGAGTTGTTTGCCCGTCTTCGCGGCATTCGTCGCTATCCTCTTCCGAGGAGGAGCTTGCGTCTCCGGAATTTCTGGCTTTGTTCAGAATTGCCGGGAACTCTGCTATAATGAAATTTGTTGAAGATCTAATCTTCTTTCTTGCGACCAGCGCAAAGTTGAAGGGGGGCCAGAACACTACATAAAAAAACCGGTCGAAAGACACCACGGTTCCTGGCCTGGCTTCCTTTTCATACCAGCGCTTCTGCCCCCCGATCCAGACCTCGTATTGTTGTCGTCTTTTGCCTGGATCATAATTATCACAAATAGTAACTAATGGATGTATTTTCTTGTTAAAAGCCTCTGTTATGCGCGTATAAGCCTTGGTGAAACGATCTCGCGGATCCCCCCGAGTAGCTTTCAAATTGCTTATCTTTTTCTCTGCGCCGTCGGAATAGGTTATTTGCCAACAGATTGCTTGGCCGTAAATACGGCAGAATCCAGATTTTTGGCGAATGACCCGGCGTTGCTTCCAGATGTCCAGAGCCAGGTCGAAGTTGCACCCGCTCGCTATGCCGAGGCCAGCCAGCTTTGTGGTTTCTTTGTCGGCGCAGCTAAACGCGAACATTTCGAACTCTTTTACCATGCGTTGAAAATACTGATCCGGCATGCACACCAGGCACAGGAATGACTTGTCAAACATTTGTTCTCGTTCCTGGTCAGTTCTTGGGGTTTCAAAGAACTTGAGGTCGCAGCACGAGACTTGCGCTAATTCCGCCGGTGAGAATTCATCCAGCCCGTTCTCTTCGAAATGCACAAGCACGATCTTGCTGGTGCCACAAATCTCGGCCAGGGTTCGGATGTCAAGGTAGAGAGACGGGGCAAGCCTGGGCAGGAAACGCGTAGAATTGTGGACATGCGATTTCCTTGGCACTCGCGAGGGCAAGGAAGAGAACGGTGCGCTCGGCAGTGCCTGTCTTTGCTGCTTCTCTTCTCTGGCGTGGTCACAGCCGTAGTCCCAGAACAGTTGCGCACCCGGAACAAACCTGTCTTCTTTCCCGCTCGCACATACAAGATAGGGGCGGTACGAGGCCGCGGGCCTCTCTAAATAAAACCTACCGAATTCTTTCCTAAGCAGGGGGCCAGAGGCCGGCCGGCCCTGCAGAGCACGAATGCGTTTCTTGGAGTTAATCAGCTGGGCCGATCCTCTGTAGCGCATATCCGGGGGCAGATGGAAGACTATAGACTTGCCGGCCTCAGCATTATTAAAAAATCTTTCCCAAGAACCATCATGTTCTGCCAAGACCACTCGGAGTATTTCTTCTTGTAGTGCCTTGTATTCTTTCAGTAGTTCGCGTCCGTCGATTCTGTTGACCATGTCCCAGCTGATCCAGTGTGATGTAGGCGTTTCAGCAGCAACCCCGTTATACATGGGGGGTCGCGGGACGGCTGTCCGTTAACAGGGGTACCGAGGCCTCTAAGATGTTCTGAAACGCCGCCGTCAAAGAACATCCCGCGATGGCGCTCGTTCTGCGAGAGAGGGAGCGTAGTAAACGCGCCGAAGTTTTCATGCTGGTCATCGACGGCTACGGCAAAGACAGTGTGTCCCAAGGTACCCCTCGCATCGCCCTTGAGGTTAGGGTCCCCTTTGGTTGGCCAGCCTCTAGGCTGCGCTAGGCAAGCGCCACACGCGGGCACCGGGCGCCAGAGCTTTATCCGGTCCGGGGCGTGCGTCAACATTCCTCTCGCCAAATCAGTGCTTGCGCAGACCTGGCACACGAGATTACGTTTTTCTTCCTCTGCTGTCAACCGACGAGCCCCGTGCACCCAACGCGCTGGGATCTCCATGGCAAAAAGAAAGCACGCCGATCGGGTGGTCTGCTTTTGGGGGTGAGGGGATTTTCGGGGCAGTGTTTCAGAAGGAGGGAAAAACGCCGGAGGAGAAAGAAAAACGCGGTCGTAAGAAAAGTGCAAGCCCGCGGATGGCAGGCAAAATTAAGCCCCCCCCCCTTTGCTTTCTATACGTTGCTGCTCGATTCCAAACCCAAGCAAAAGCAGAAATCATTTCGTGGTTCCTCTCCCCCCCCCCCCCCCCCCCCCCAAACCTTTTTGCCCTTTTTTGTTTCTTGCTAGCACAACCTTTGGCGAAGACGACAAGAGTCTCGGCTGGGGGGGGGGAGGGGGGGAGGAAAGGGTGCGGGAAGTGGATTGTGGCTGCTCCAGATAGAGGGCCAACAAGACAAGAACAAAATTGTACAAAAAAAAAAGAAGAAAAGAGAGAAATAACAATTTTAAAAAATCGACCGACTGGATCGTACGACAAGAAAAACATTTGGGTTACGGAAATTTCTCAGGCGTCTAGTTGCCTCGAGAGCGCGATCATTTTCTAGTCCTGCAAAAATAGCGCAGCGAGCGCCAGCACACAGACAAATCAAAACCAAGGTACAAATTTAGATGAGGATAGCAGCGGGAATACAGGAGAGGATCAAGCCGCTACTGTCCCACCAGCCCAAAGTATGTCTAAAAGCAGGTCGCCTGTAAACTCCGCGACCCCTACGGTCTCCACATCTAGTTCGGCGAGCCTCTCCGTTACGCCTACGGTCTCCACATCTAGTTCGGCGAGCCGTTCCGCTACCCCTACGGTCTCTGCATCTAGTTCGGCGAGCCGTTCCGCTACCCCTACGGCCTCCGCATCTAGTTCGACGAGCTTCTCCGTTACGCCTACGGTCTCCACATCTAGTTCGGCGAGCCGTTCCGCGACGCCTACGGTCTCCGCATCTAGTTCGGCGAGCCGTTCCGTTACCCCTACGGTCTCCACATCTAGTTCGGCGAGCCTCTCCGTTACGCCTACGGTCTCTACATCTAGTTCGACGACCCCCACGGTCTCCACATCTAGTTCGGCGAGCCGTTCCGCGACGCCTACGGTCTCTACATCTAGTTCGGCGAGCCGTTCCGCGACCCCTACGGTCTCCGCATCTAGTTCGGCGAGCTTCTCAGCGACGCCTACGGTCTCTACATCTAGTTCGGCGACCCCCACGGTCTCCACATCTAGTTCGGCGAGCCGTTCCGCGACCCCTACGGTCTCCACATCTAGTTCGACGACCCCTACGGTCTCCGCATCTAGTTCGGCGAGCTTCTCAGCGACACCTACGGTCTCTACATCTAGTTCGGCGAGCTTCTCAGCGACACCTACGGTCTCTACATCTAGTTCGGCGAGCTTCTCAGCGACACCTACGGTCTCCACATCTAGTTCGGCGAGCTTCTCAGCGACACCTACGGTCTCTACATCTAGTTCGGCGAGCTTCTCAGCGACACCTACGGTCTCCACATCTAGTTCGGCGAGCTTCTCAGCGACACCTACGGTCTCCACATCTAGTTCGGCGACCCCCACGGTCTCCACATCTAGTTCGGCGACCCCTACGGTCTCCACATCTAGTTCGGCGAGCCGTTCCGCGACCCCCACGGTCTCTGCATCTAGTTCGGCGAGCTTCTCAGCGACACCTACGGTCTCCACATCTAGTTCGGCGAGCTTCTCAGCGACACCCACGGTATCCACATCTAGTTCGGACCTCTTCGCCCAACGTCGTTTCGAGTTCCAGATCAGCCTCAATTTCCTTCGCGTGACCCCAGGCGTTCTTGGCCACGAGGTACAGAAACAAATGCGCCAAAGGCAGGTTCGTGCTGTTGAGGTTGGACCGCGGAAGGCGCTTGCACACAATCCGCGAAATCCCGCTGTACACGGTCGACCCATGCACACGAGTAAATCGCGCTAGCGCTTTGGGCTCGGGTCGCATAACTTGCTCGACTCCGTGGCGCAGCGCCGCCAGTGCCTCCTCGTTCGCATACTGCACTGCCTCCTCCGAAAAGTCGTCGTCCAGAAGGTCCTCGCGCACTTGCTTAGCGTGAGCAGTCAGTGCGCGAGCCAGGCGTTCACAGAAGACTCGGGCCTGTGACTCGAGTAAGCGAGACCAGTGCGGGTCTCCTTTGCAAGTCGACCCCGCGGGATACTGTGTCGGTTCTTCTTCTTCTTCGTTGTCACCATCCTCAGGCACTGCGTGCAACAAGAGCTTGCGTCGTTTGGAGGCCTTTTCTAGCTCCAGGCTGCTAATGGTCATTTGTTGGTTCAAGGCCAAGCGAGCCGTCACCAGTCCCTCGGCCTGTTCTTTAATTCTCGCAGCTTGCTCTGCTATAAGCTTGTTTTTCAGTGACAGGACTTCCTGGAGTTGGGTAATACACATATCCTTGATCGCCGAGTCGCCGAAGCCAGCCAGCCCAGCGCGCAGAAAGTCGCGGGTTTCGGGCGCCAGTTCTTGCCTGCGCACAGGCAGTGCTTTCTCGAGCGCTTCGTCGCCAGTCGAGGCCCGCGTAGCTAGGTTCGCCATCTCCGCCCGCAGCTTCTTGCAGCGCGGGTGCTCGAACTGACTCAAAATAGTCAAGAGATCCTTGAATTGCAGGCAGGGCACCCCTCGTTTCTCGCCTTCCTTCACCTCCTGAATTAGCGCAGCCTCGCGCCCGTCGGACCGTGCAGTACCACGCGGGAAAACGAAGTACTTCACGGAAAATCCCCCGGTGGCATTCGGCTGCCACCCCGTGCCACTTTTTTCTGCAGAGACACCTGGTCTCTCTAACTTTTGTGCCATCCTTGACCATTTTTTTCTAGCAGAATCATCCGTACAATCAGTAAAAAATGCAATAGCGTCCGTCACAGCAAAATAATGCCCATTTGAGGCTCGTCTAATCGTTGCGAAGTCGTCAGGCCCGAGTTTCATGAGCAAGGCATTTTCGTCGAAGACGTGACACACGTCCTTTGGATCGGTAGGCGCAGCGGCGACCGCCTGCATCGCAGGTGCGGCGATGATAGTTTTTTCTTCCTTGTCGCTCATTTTCGTTTGTTGAGGATTCTGGATTTTGTGCCTGCCTTGACGATTTTATTAAAAAAATTTACCAACTTTTTTGTAACCTTTCCCTCCCTCCCGGTCTCCAGTCAGACATCGATACTTAAAATTTCTCTTTTCCTTTCTCCCCCCCGCCGCCCAGCGCGCGGGGCGGACGGGAAAAAAATTAGCCAGAAACCAAAGAAATTTCCCGCCCGCCCGAGTTCGCTCACGAAATGTTTTTTTTGCCATCAACTCAATTCGCCGAAATGTCCCTCACAAAGCCTGGTAAGGCAGCTGGTCGCTGCTTGTGCGGCCCTCTCCCCCCGATTCTGCCAACCAGTGTGTCACGTATCGCATGGCCACGGCCCCCCCCCCCCCCCGGAAGAGAGAGGGGGCCGCGCGGGACGGGCAGAATGTGGGAGGGAGGGAGGGGGAGGGGGGTTTTCTGTACATTTACCCAAAAATAATTATCGGTACGTGAGCTAGTGCGAATGCTGTTCCGTCGCGGGCGCCGGGAAGGTGGCACAAATTAAAGGAGGGGGGGGCCGTGAGAGAAGCCGCGGCCCCCCCCTCTAATTCAAGTACATTTATTTCCCCTCTCCCCTCCCATTCATTGGTCCGTCGCTCTTTTTTCCAAAAAACTCAGTGAGTAACAACAAGTTGTTTTGTTCCTTGGAAAATGTTCGTCAACAGCAAAAGGAGGGCCGGCAGTGGCAGAGATAGAGTCTTTTTAAATTTTTTGCAGCAGGCCTCCCGGAGGATATCAAGTGTGAGACATCATCAGAAATGTGTTTGCAATTTATTGATTATATGATTTTTTACAAGTTCGGCAACGTGATTTTTCTAAACCTTTTGTCAAGTGCCTAAAAGACGTCTACATTTCTTCTAGGTCATCCAGTGTTATTTCTCTTGTGTATTTCTTTTTGATGTACTTGGCAAAAAGAATGGCGGTGCGTGCTGCCGTCGGACCTGCAAAACAAAGGCATGCACACACACGCATTAGCAAAAAAAAGAAATATGCAAGCGAACTAGTTACCAATGTACTGGGCCTTGGCCAGCATCCACCACGACGCAAATTTTTGATTGAAAACTTCAGGCATCAGCGCGTAGTTCCGCGGGTGGTCAGCTCCGCCCAGGGAGTCTGGAATAATATGGTCGATGTGGAACGGGACCTTGCGCACGCCACCTTTGTCGAAATAATCGCGGAAGTAAATGCTTTTCCGGTGTTCAAATACCCAGGCACGCACCTGTGCCCTCGTCATAAAATGTTTGGTGTTGGTCAGCGGCTTGATGAACCCGAGGTACACTGGCTGTGGCTCAATCTCGTGCGCTGGATGGATCTTGCGCATTTCTGCAACCATTTGATCCAAGTACTTCTTGCCATTAGAAGGCGTGATGTCGCTGCCGTCCCAGTCGATCTTCTGTGGACCTGAAGATGCTAGCTGCGGTTTCTCGGCGGTCTCAGGCAATGCTGCCGTCTTTGGAGAGCTTGCATCGATGTTGGCTTGCGGCAGAATCTTAGGACGCTTTGTTGCAGGCTCCTGCAGGGGATCGGGCCGCTGCTCTTGTTCAGCTGCAGGCAAGCCCCCGGCCTTGTTGTAGTTTTGGTTACAGCTGGTGAACGTGGACGGCGCTTGCTGATCGGTTATACTTGTCCTGCATGTCTGTTCGAGTGGCGAAGCTAAGACTGACGCAAGCTTGGTTGCAAGCACCGCGTTGCCCGTCGTAGCGCGTAATGCTAAAGCAATTAACTCTGTACGGAGCTCCCAAGAGCGGGGATGGTCAGGGTTAGTTATTATTGTTGACATTAGTTTGTTCAATTTCTCCATTTGCTCCAGCGGTGGGGCGGGCTTCTGCTCGCCCTTTTGGAGCTGCTCGTGTTCAGGTGCAGGCAAGGGCACGGCCTCGACGGAGCTTGTGGTATGCTTGCTTATAGTTTCTGGGCGCGATCGCTTCCCCCGTCTAACCGCAGGCTTTTTGGTAATCTCTGACTGTGTCGAATGCTTGGGTGACTCGTTATGTAATACTATTGGTAAACCCACCATCACGCGCGACGCTATTTCGGTCATATCCGCTCGCAGATCCCTGCAGCGCGGGTGGTCTAATTGACTTAGAATAATCAAAAGCCCTTGAAAGTTTGTGCAAGGCACTCGTCGCTTGCTCTCCTCCACCTCTTGCACTGGCGCCACCTTACACTCGCCAGCCCGCGCGGTTCGATATGGAAATACAAGGAACTTCAATTGCAAACGTTGAGTGCCATTTACCCTCCAAATTTTGTCTTTCATCTGGCCCCACTTTTTTGTGGCCGAGTTTGGTTGGCAGTCCGTGAATAAACATATGGCATCTATGATTGAATAGAATCCATTAGAACTACGTCTCACTTCGGCAAAGTCGTCTGGTCCGAGTTTCATGAGCAAGGCATTTTCATCGAAGACGTGTGACGCGTCATTGCTATCTGGGGCAGTAGACGCAGCGGCGACCGTCGTCTCAGGTGCAGCGATGATGCTTTTTTCTTCCTTGCCACTCATTGTCGTTTGGTTGAAGATTCTGGATTTTGTGCTTATCTTGTCAGCTGACGATTTTATTAAAAAAAAACCTGCCAACAATTGAAAATTTTCCCTCCCTTCCGATTTCTAGTCAGACGTTGATACTTAAAATTTCTCTTTCCTCCCTTTTTTTTTCCTTTTCTCCTTCCCAGCCTGTCATCCCCTTAGTGGGCGCCGGAAGTGGAGGCGGGAGGGGGGCGGGGGGACCTTGCAAAGAAAAAAAAAAGAATGGAAGGGAGGGAGGCCGTCAACCATCGCGCGCTCCTCCCCTCCCCCCTCCTCTCAAATTGAATTGTATCCCTCTCTTCCTTTTCCCCACCTCTTCATTTCTCCTTTTTTTCGATAATGACTAGCGCCAGGTGCAAAACAATTCTCTGTGATGAGCGGCAAGCCACTAGTCTTTTTTTAACCTTGGTGCCTGATGACCTACTGAAGGACGTAATCACCGAATTTCTAGGCGGCACAGACCTCGCGAAGTTGGCGGAGGTGTCAAGGGTCTTCAGGGTCTGGGGCGGCGAGGAAGCCAGGAAGAAGCAATTTGCGGACCAGGCCCGCAGGCTTAGCCAGAGCTACCAACACCCCGATTGCTGGGAAAAGCCCGTCGAGGAATTCAACAAGGCTTTTAAGCAGCGTTTCCCCGGCCTGCCGGGGCTGTGCGCGCACATTCAGGTAGCGGCAACAGAAGACCTGGGCTGTGGGGTGGCCTTGTACCTCAAGCGCGATGGCGTGGCCAGGATACTGGAATTTGCCTGCCAAGACCTTAGCGACGTGGGTCCGCTCGACAATGACCAGCTGCCCGGTTTGATCCGAGGGTGTATCAAGCAATTTAGCAGCCATGACATGTTTCTCCAGGTGTGTACCAGGTTACTAAAAATAAAGACGAAACCTAACCCGTGTTAATAAAGTAGTGGCGGTGGTCTTTCAAATTCTCCTTCGCTTAGTTTTTTCAGTGCCGGGCCTTCGAGCTTTGGATTCTTTTTGCCCTTACTTCTTTTGGCGACCGTCGCCATCGGCGAGGGGGCTTCGCTGGTCGCTTTCAGCTTGTCCATGTTTCGTTGTTGGCTCTGTTATGGTTCTGGCAGAACGTCTGTAGTGGACGGACAAGATATTACCAACAAAGTGTCGACAATTTTTTTTACAGACCCCCCCCCCGCGCTAGGCAAATTCAGTCTTTATGCTAGTCAGTCTTCCTTTCCCCTCCTCCCTCCCCTTCCTTCTCCCCCAATTTTCCCCTTTCCCGGAGAGAGAAGGGCGCCGGGAAGAAGGAGGGGGGGGGGAGGCGGTAAAAATAAAAAGGAGGGGGGGGGGCGTCAGAGAGAGCCTCGGCCCCCCCCCCTCTCCGATTGAATTGTATCCCTCCCCCCTTGCCCCCCCCCGGGTTCGTCGCCTCCTTTGTAAAATGCTTTCGCCACCAACTCAGTCTTAGAGTCTGGCAAGGCAGCTGATCACTGCTTGTGCGGCCCCCCCCCCCCGATTCTGCCAACCAGCGTGTGTCACGTATCGCATGGCCACGGCCCTCCCCCGGAAGAGAGAGGGGGGGGGCCGCGCGGGACGGGCAGCATGGGGAGGGGGGAGAGAGAGAGAATTTTTTCTGTACATTTACCCAAAAAAAATTATCGGTACGTGAGCTAGTGCGAATGCTGTTCCGTGGCGGGCGCCGGGAAGGTGGCACAAATTAAAGGAGGGGGGGGGGCCGTCGAACAGGAGCCGCGGGCCCCCTCCCCCCCTCTGATTCAATTACATTTATTTCACTCCCCCCCCTCCCATCCTCTCTCCCCCCTCCCCCGGTAATGTTTAGTGCAAGGCGAAAAAAAAACGGGATTTTAATGATGATGAGCTGTACACCATTGTCTGGCGCTGTCTGTCTATTTCAACTGCTCGCAGTCTGCACAGAATCGCTGGCCATCCTTGATGACCCAGTAAGGTTTTGCAGTTCCGGTCACTTCTTTCTTCTCGAGCAGCTCCATCCAGGACAGACTGTTCTTGGACCTGTCGATCTTCATGTAGGCGTCTCCCAACAGGTTGAGCATTCGCACCGAGACCATTTGCCTCAGCAAGCCATCGATTTCGGCGCGGCTCCGCACGTAGAATCTCTTGCCTTCCAGGTGTAGACACCTGGTAACGTCACGTGAGTAACATTGCTCGCAGGTATCATAGACGTCGTCGCTGTGCAACGAGAGCTGAAGTCTGGTTTTGCCCTTGGCGAGGCTGTGGCGGCAGTAGAAATGCACAACAGTCTCAACGCGTTCAGCACAGCCGTAGCGTTTGCCGGCGTTGAGGAGGTTCAGGCAGCCATGCAGACCGAAATCGCCCCAGCCCTCGTACCTCTGGGACGGAGTAGTGCCGCTGAATTTAGTGTAACCTCCCTTGAGAGCCATCGTTTCGATCGCGTCGGCCACCGACTTGCGCACGCTGGCCAGGTGTTCTTCCTGTGCTTCGGTGGCCAACGGGAGAAGACATTTGCGGAGGCTGCGACACGTCGTGCCCAGCACGGCCACTGACGGTGGGGACCACGAAGCCACGTGTCGCAGCAGTTCCTCTGGTAATGTCGTCAAATGCGCCACCAACGGGCCCGTATGTCCCAGCTTGGGCTTTTTCTTCACGGGAGCGGCTCTCATGTCTTTTGCTAGTGTTCAAACATCGAAAGTAACGAAACGAAAAACATTGGAAGAAGATAGCACAAAGGTCAGGTTTGGATGGGGACTATCTTTTCTTTTGTCTCACCAACAGGAGTTTGTGCACACGGAACGATACACAAAAAACGGTAATACACAAAGAACGACACACAGCACACGAATGTCTACAAAATGATCCTTGACATGCACAGAAACAACATTTCTCAAGAACAGACACCCGACGATAAGTACACACACCCGACGATACACACACCCGACGATAAGTACACACACCCGACGATAACTACACACACACGACGATACACCCGACGATACACACACCCGACGATAAGTACACACACCCGACGATAAGTACACACACACGACGATACACCCGACGATACACACACCCGACGATAAGTACACACACACGACGATACACCCGACGATACACACAATCACACAGAACGGTACACAGCACATGAATGTCTGCGAAATGACCCTGGACATGCACAGAAACAACATTTCTCAAGAACAGGCACCCTACTATGCGCAGCACACACACATATGCGCAGCACACACACACATATGCGCAGCACACACACACACAGATAGTCGCTTTCAGTTTTGCTGTGAAACAAAAACCGCGCATTATGTCGGGCCCTCCCCCCCATTCGACACAACCCCATCCATTGGGGTGGCGCAATGCTGCCAACATTGTGTTTGCGCAATGTTGGCAGCATTGTGCGTCCCCAATGCATCGTAGCGGCCCCCTATATTCAACCCATTGGGTTTGCCCAATGCTGTCAACATTGGGTTTGCGCAATGGCGAGCCCATTGTGCGTCCCCAATGGACCTTTCCGCATCGTGGCGGCCCCCTCCTCCCCTCCCCCACCCTTGCTCCTTTCTGCCTATCGTGCTCTATGATCTTTGGTGATAATGACCTTATAGAAGATTCGGTCCTTTGTCTAGGTGTGTGATTTTGCGAATGTGTGTTTTGGCGAATGTGTGTGTGTGAGATTTCTTGTGTGTGTGTATGCGGGGTTGTGATCGTGTGTGTGATTATGCGAACATGTGTGTGTGTGATTCTGCGAATGTGTGTGAAGTGCGTGTATGTGATTCTGTGAACGTGTGTGCATGAGATTTCTTGTGTGTGTGTATGCGGGTTTGTGATTGTGTGTGTGAATGAATGTGCGTGTGTGTGTGTGTGAATGAATGTGCGTGTGTGTGTGAATGAATGTGCGTGTGTGTGTGAATGAATGTGCGTGTGTGTGTGTGTGAATTTGTGATGTGTGAATGTGTGTATGTGTGTATGCGGGTTTGTGTATGTGATTCTGTGATTATGCGAACGTGTGTGTGTGAATGTGTGTGTGTGTGTGTTTTGGCGATTGTGTGTGTGTGTGTGAGATTTCTTGTGTATGTCTGTATGTGCGTGTGTGAGATTTCTTGTGTATGTCTGTATGTGCGTGTGTGAGATTTCTTGTGTCTGTCTGTATGTGCGTGTGTGAGATTTCTTGTGTCTGTCTGTATGTGCGTGTGTGTGATTCTGCGAATGTGTGTGAATGTGCGTGTGTGTGTATGTGCGTGTGTGTGAATGTGCGTGTGTGAGATTTCTTGTGTCTGTCTGTATGTGCGTGTGTGTGTGTGATTTGGCGAATGTGTGAACGTGTGTGTGTGTTACTGATTGTACATACACGCTCTCAGCCTTTGGAGACGATGAGATATTGGCAAGTACATTAAGCAGTTTGTCTTTCACTCACACACACACACAAAAGTCTAGTAAATCTCTTTTTCTCTTTCTTTTGTTAGTGGTTCCGCGCCCCCCCCCCCCCTCTTCCCGAGGGGCACTTGATCTTTCTTGTTTTCTTTTTTTTTGCGCTTCGCACTTTCATCTCGCACACACACATGCCAAAGCGTTCCAACACTCGCCAACGCGCTTACGTCAAGCCTCCACGAAAGCGATATCACCTCACCCCTGTCGCGCGGAAGCAAAGGGGGTTTGCCTGTGGGGCATTTTGGTTCCTTTTCGCGAGCGAGTTTGCTTTGATTGCTCCCTTCCTGTCCCTCCAGGACTTCCAATGCCTGTTCGCTGCCTTTGCTGGCACCGGCTTTTTTGAAAGGAAACCACACTCGGTCGGCGCTCAGCTGTGGAGCTCTTACCTGCTGTGCTCTAACAAGAAAATGCCACTAGCTTATTTCGTGGAAGGGCACACCTGGGAAACTTTAGTCCGAGACACTCTAGCGTACATGCTCGGAGAGAGCAGCCTAGTTAACGGTCTGTGGCCTGCTGACTGGCCTTGTGCCCGCTGCCTTAGACGAAGGGCAGTGACATGGGGAATACACCCCCTTCTTCTCCTTCATCCTCTTCATGTAGGTAATGATTGCCTCTCGTAACTCCTCATCATCACACATATTGGCATACCAACCTTCGTTCACAGCGGCAATCTGAAGCATATTGAAAAGGCCCGGTTCCTTGCCTTCCGTCCTGCTCAGAAAATTTGCCCTTGCTGTTGGGTTCTGCCTATCATGATTGAAAGAGCAGTCTCTGTTCTCCATCTGTGCCTTACACTGCAAGCCCGCGAACCACCTCCAACATGCGGTCTTCAGGTCTGGCTCTCTCTGTCTCTTCCAACCGGCAACTCTGTTTGTGTACGTGGCTTGTGCGCCAACAGGTACACCGCCTGCCTGTGCCGTATGTGCCTCCGTGGGCGAGTCCATGTTTGAGCATGCACTCATCACTTCTTGAAACAGTGCTGATGGAGCAACGCTTTGAACCGTATTTTCGAACACATGTGTCTCGAGGAAGTTCTTGGATCGCAAATAATCCCAGGTCGACCCCCCGTGCGTAGCGCCGTAGTACAGGGCCCACAGCGACCAAACTCGCTGCACGATTGCTCCTCAAGGAAATCGAAAAGGAGGTAGCGGCTTCAGTAGAACGCCTCATAAACGTTGCAGTGGTTCAATGCCACATGCACGTCCGCCCCCGCGATGACAATCCTCGAGGCCCCCCGATCCCGTCGCTCAGCCGATGCCAGTACCCAATGCCTCTCCGGAGGCTCCCTGTTCATTATCCTCACATAATAACGAATCGGGTCATCGTTGTAAAGGTAATACGCATCTTCCTGCCGATCACCACAAACCATGGTGGTAATACGCCGGTTGACCGACACCCAATGCTCCCCGTTCCACACGTTATAATTCTGACTCCGGGCCTCCTCTTCCTCGTTGTCGTCCCCACGAAACGCCTGTAACGCTCTCAATTTCTCTTCCCCTGTCATGACAGGCCTCGCGATCCGTGGTACCACCGGTTCAGGTCGCTCGCCCGATGACGCCCCTCCCGAGCTCAACTGCGAAGACGAAGACGAAGAAGCTGCGCCCACCACGCCCCGAGACGCAAGCCGTGTAGCTCCCCCACGAGGAGGTATCGCCGTAACAGTCCACCCGTCCGCGACAAGCTTCTCAAAGACACTCTTCCCTTCATCCCACGCAACCTTCTTCTCTTCTCAGGCTGCCCAGACGCGTCGATAGCCCTTCTCAAGAAATCACGCCCCGTCTCCTGCCCCGCAGCCTCAGCCAAGTACTGCCGAGCCTGGGCCCTCAGCGCCAAATCCCCGCGGTAAACATTCGCATGCCTTGTGCAGACGTATCGATGAGCCGCCTCCAGGAAGATGGGACATCGCTGCCTCACCTGGCAACGAACCCCCGTACGCGAAAGAAGCACAGCACACTGCTGATAACGCGCCCCAACGACCCCCGGGTCCGCAATAAACCGCATCTCCGGTTGGGCCAAGATATGCCTCCCTCTCCTTGGTCATATCCGCCGGTCGCGATGAAGACGAAAGCATGATATCCTTGATCGTCACCAGTCCCTCGGCCTGTTCTGCAATTCTCGCAGCTTGCTCTGCTATAAGCTTGTTTTTCAGTGACAGGACTTCCTGGAGTTGGGTAATACACATATCCTTGATCGCCGAGTCGCCGAAGCCAGCCAGCCCAGCGCGCAGAAAGTCGCGGGTTTCGGGCGCCAGTTCTTGCCTGCGCACAGGCAGTGCTTTCTCGAGCGCTTCGTCGCCAGTCGAGGCCCGCGTAGCTAGGTTCGCCATCTCCGCCCGCAGCTTCTTGCAGCGCGGGTGCTCGAACTGACTCAAAATAGTCAAGAGATCCTTGAATTGCAGGCAGGGCACCCCTCGTTTCTCGCCTTCCTTCACCTCCTGAATTAGCGCAGCCTCGCGCCCGTCGGACCGTGCAGTACCACGCGGGAAAACGAAGTACTTCACGGAAAATCCCCCGGTGGCATTCGGCTGCCACCCCGTGCCACTTTTTCTGCAGAGACACCTGGTCTCTCTAACTTTTGTGACATCCTTGACCATTTTTTTCTAGCAGAATCATCCGTACAATCAGTAAAAAATGCAATCGCGTCCGTCACAGCAAAATAATGCCCATTTGAGGCTCGTCTAATCGTTGCGAAGTCGTCAGGCCCGAGTTTCATGAGCAAGGCATTTTCGTCGAAGACGTGACACACGTCCTTTGGATCGGTAGGCGCAGCGGCGACCGCCTGCATCGCAGGTGCGGCGATGATAGTTTTTTCTTCCTTGTCGCTCATTTTCGTTTGTTGAGGATTCTGGATTTTGTGCCTGCCTTGACGATTTTATTAAAAAAATTTACCAACTTTTTTTTAACCTTTCCCTCCCTCCCGGTCTCCAGTCAGACATCGATACTTAAAATTTCTCTTTTCCTTTCTCCCCCCCCGCCGCCCAGCGCGCGGGGCGGACGGGAAAAAAATTAGCCAGAAACCAAAGAAATTTCCCGCCCGCCCGAGTTCGCTCACGAAATGTTTTTTTTGCCATCAACTCAATTCGCCGAAATGTCCCTCACAAAGCCTGGTAAGGCAGCTGGTCGCTGCTTGTGCGGCCCTCTCCCCCCGATTCTGCCAACCAGTGTGTCACGTATCGCATGGCCACGGCCCCCCCCCCCGGAAGAGAGAGGGGGCCGCGCGGGACGGGCAGAATGTGGGAGGGAGGGAGGGGGAGGGGGGTTTTCTGTACATTTACCCAAAAAGAATTATCGGTACGTGAGCTTGTGCGAATGCTGTTCCGTCGCGGGCGCCGGGAAGGTGGCACAAATTAAAGGAGGGGGGGGCCGTGAGAGAAGCCGCGGCCCCCCCCTCTAATTCAAGTACATTTATTTCCCCTCCCCCCTCCCATTCATTGGTCCGTCGCTCTTTTTTCCAAAAAACTCAGTGAGTAACAACAAGTTGTTTTGTTCCTTGGAAAATGTTCGTCAACAGCAAAAGGAGGGCCGGCAGTGGCAGAGATAGAGTCTTTTTAAATTTTTTGCAGCAGGCCTCCCGGAGGATATCAAGTGTGAGACATCATCAGAAATGTGTTTGCAATTTATTGATTATATGATTTTTTACAAGTTCGGCAACGTGATTTTTCTAAACCTTTTGTCAAGTGCCTAAAAGACGTCTACATTTCTTCTAGGTCATCCAGTGTTATTTCTCTTGTGTATTTCTTTTTGATGTACTTGGCAAAAAGAATGGCGGTGCGTGCTGCCGTCGGACCTGCAAAACAAAGGCATGCACACACACGCATTAGCAAAAAAAAGAAATATGCAAGCGAACTAGTTACCAATGTACTGGGCCTTGGCCAGCATCCACCACAACGCAAATTTTTGATTGAAAACTTCAGGCATCAGCGCGTAGTTCCGCGGGTGGTCAGCTCCGCCCAGGGAGTCTGGAATAATATGGTCGATGTGGAACGGGACCTTGCGCACGCCACCTTTGTCGAAATAATCGCGGAAGTAAATGCTTTTCCGGTGTTCAAATACCCAGGCACGCACCTGTGCCCTCGTCATAAAATGTTTGGTGTTGGTCAGCGGCTTGATGAACCCGAGGTACACTGGCTGTGGCTCAATCTCGTGCGCTGGATGGATCTTGCGCATTTCTGCAACCATTTGATCCAAGTACTTCTTGCCATTAGAAGGCGTGATGTCGCTGCCGTCCCAGTCGATCTTCTGTGGACCTGAAGATGCTAGCTGCGGTTTCTCGGCGGTCTCAGGCAATGCTGCCGTCTTTGGAGAGCTTGCATCGATGTTGGCTTGCGGCAGAATCTTAGGACGCTTTGTTGCAGGCTCCTGCAGGGGATCGGGCCGCTGCTCTTGTTCAGCTGCAGGCAAGCCCCCGGCCTTGTTGTAGTTTTGGTTACAGCTGGTGAACGTGGACGGCGCTTGCTGATCGGTTATACTTGTCCTGCATGTCTGTTCGAGTGGCGAAGCTAAGACTGACGCAAGCTTGGTTGCAAGCACCGCGTTGCCCGTCGTAGCGCGTAATGCTAAAGCAATTAACTCTGTACGGAGCTCCCAAGAGCGGGGATGGTCAGGGTTAGTTATTATTGTTGACATTAGTTTGTTCAATTTCTCCATTTGCTCCAGCGGTGGGGCGGGCTTCTGCTCGCCCTTTTGGAGCTGCTCGTGTTCAGGTGCAGGCAAGGGCACGGCCTCGACGGAGCTTGTGGTATGCTTGCTTATAGTTTCTGGGCGCGATCGCTTCCCCCGTCTAACCGCAGGCTTTTTGGTAATCTCTGACTGTGTCGAATGCTTGGGTGACTCGTTATGTAATACTATTGGTAAACCCACCATCACGCGCGACGCTATTTCGGTCATATCCGCTCGCAGATCCCTGCAGCGCGGGTGGTCTAATTGACTTAGAATAATCAAAAGCCCTTGAAAGTTTGTGCAAGGCACTCGTCGCTTGCTCTCCTCCACCTCTTGCACTGGCGCCACCTTACACTCGCCAGCCCGCGCGGTTCGATATGGAAATACAAGGAACTTCAATTGCAAACGTTGAGTGCCATTTACCCTCCAAATTTTGTCTTTCATCTGGCCCCACTTTTTTGTGGCCGAGTTTGGTTGGCAGTCCGTGAATAAACATATGGCATCTATGATTGAATAGAATCCATTAGAACTACGTCTCACTTCGGCAAAGTCGTCTGGTCCGAGTTTCATGAGCAAGGCATTTTCATCGAAGACGTGTGACGCGTCATTGCTATCTGGGGCAGTAGACGCAGCGGCGACCGTCGTCTCAGGTGCAGCGATGATGCTTTTTTCTTCCTTGCCACTCATTGTCGTTTGGTTGAAGATTCTGGATTTTGTGCTTATCTTGTCAGCTGACGATTTTATTAAAAAAAACCTGCCAACAATTGAAAATTTTCCCTCCCTTCCGATTTCTAGTCAGACGTTGATACTTAAAATTTCTCTTTCCTCCCTTTTTTTTTCCTTTTCTCCTTCCCAGCCTGTCATCCCCTTAGTGGGCGCCGGAAGTGGAGGCGGGAGGGGGGCGGGGGGACCTTGCAAAGAAAAAAAAAAGAATGGAAGGGAGGGAGGCCGTCAACCATCGCGCGCTCCTCCCCTCCCCCCTCCTCTCAAATTGAATTGTATCCCTCTCTTCCTTTTCCCCACCTCTTCATTTCTCCTTTTTTTCGATAATGACTAGCGCCAGGTGCAAAACAATTCTCTGTGATGAGCGGCAAGCCACTAGTCTTTTTTTAACCTTGGTGCCTGATGACCTACTGAAGGACGTAATCACCGAATTTCTAGGCGGCACAGACCTCGCGAAGTTGGCGGAGGTGTCAAGGGTCTTCAGGGTCTGGGGCGGCGAGGAAGCCAGGAAGAAGCAATTTGCGGACCAGGCCCGCAGGCTTAGCCAGAGCTACCAACACCCCGATTGCTGGGAAAAGCCCGTCGAGGAATTCAACAAGGCTTTTAAGCAGCGTTTCCCCGGCCTGCCGGGGCTGTGCGCGCACATTCAGGTAGCGGCAACAGAAGACCTGGGCTGTGGGGTGGCCTTGTACCTCAAGCGCGATGGCGTGGCCAGGATACTGGAATTTGCCTGCCAAGACCTTAGCGACGTGGGTCCGCTCGACAATGACCAGCTGCCCGGTTTGATCCGAGGGTGTATCAAGCAATTTAGCAGCCATGACATGTTTCTCCAGGTGTGTACCAGGTTACTAAAAATAAAGACGAAACCTAACCCGTGTTAATAAAGTAGTGGCGGTGGTCTTTCAAATTCTCCTTCGCTTAGTTTTTTCAGTGCCGGGCCTTCGAGCTTTGGATTCTTTTTGCCCTTACTTCTTTTGGCGACCGTCGCCATCGGCGAGGGGGCTTCGCTGGTCGCTTTCAGCTTGTCCATGTTTCGTTGTTGGCTCTGTTATGGTTCTGGCAGAACGTCTGTAGTGGACGGACAAGATATTACCAACAAAGTGTCGACAATTTTTTTTACAGACCCCCCCCCGCGCTAGGCAAATTCAGTCTTTATGCTAGTCAGTCTTCCTTTCCCCTCCTCCCTCCCCTTCCTTCTCCCCCAATTTTCCCCTTTCCCGGAGAGAGAAGGGCGCCGGGAAGAAGGAGGGGGGGGGGAGGCGGTAAAAATAAAAAGGAGGGGGGGGGGCGTCAGAGAGAGCCTCGGCCCCCCCCCTCTCCGATTGAATTGTATCCCTCCCCCCTTGCCCCCCCCGGGTTCGTCGCCTCCTTTGTAAAATGCTTTCGCCACCAACTCAGTCTTAGAGTCTGGCAAGGCAGCTGATCACTGCTTGTGCGGCCCCCCCCCCCCCCGATTCTGCCAACCAGCGTGTGTCACGTATCGCATGGCCACGGCCCTCCCCCGGAAGAGAGAGGGGGGGGCCGCGCGGGACGGGCAGCATGGGGAGGGGGGAGAGAGAGAGAATTTTTTCTGTACATTTACCCAAAAAAAATTATCGGTACGTGAGCTAGTGCGAATGCTGTTCCGTGGCGGGCGCCGGGAAGGTGGCACAAATTAAAGGAGGGGGGGGGGCCGTCGAACAGGAGCCGCGGGCCCCCTCCCCCCCTCTGATTCAATTACATTTATTTCACTCCCCCCCCTCCCATCCTCTCTCCCCCTCCCCCGGTAATGTTTAGTGCAAGGCGAAAAAAAAACGGGATTTTAATGATGATGAGCTGTACACCATTGTCTGGCGCTGTCTGTCTATTTCAACTGCTCGCAGTCTGCACAGAATCGCTGGCCATCCTTGATGACCCAGTAAGGTTTTGCAGTTCCGGTCACTTCTTTCTTCTCGAGCAGCTCCATCCAGGACAGACTGTTCTTGGACCTGTCGATCTTCATGTAGGCGTCTCCCAACAGGTTGAGCATTCGCACCGAGACCATTTGCCTCAGCAAGCCATCGATTTCGGCGCGGCTCCGCACGTAGAATCTCTTGCCTTCCAGGTGTAGACACCTGGTAACGTCACGTGAGTAACATTGCTCGCAGGTATCATAGACGTCGTCGCTGTGCAACGAGAGCTGAAGTCTGGTTTTGCCCTTGGCGAGGCTGTGGCGGCAGTAGAAATGCACAACAGTCTCAACGCGTTCAGCACAGCCGTAGCGTTTGCCGGCGTTGAGGAGGTTCAGGCAGCCATGCAGACCGAAATCGCCCCAGCCCTCGTACCTCTGGGACGGAGTAGTGCCGCTGAATTTAGTGTAACCTCCCTTGAGAGCCATCGTTTCGATCGCGTCGGCCACCGACTTGCGCACGCTGGCCAGGTGTTCTTCCTGTGCTTCGGTGGCCAACGGGAGAAGACATTTGCGGAGGCTGCGACACGTCGTGCCCAGCACGGCCACTGACGGTGGGGACCACGAAGCCACGTATCGCAGCAGTTCCTCTGGTAATGTCGTCAAATGCGCCACCAACGGGCCCGTATGTCCCAGCTTGGGCTTTTTCTTCACGGGAGCGGCTCTCATGTCTTTTGCTAGTGTTCAAACATCGAAAGTAACGAAACGAAAAACATTGGAAGAAGATAGCACAAAGGTCAGGTTTGGATGGGGACTATCTTTTCTTTTGTCTCACCAACAGGAGTTTGTGCACACGGAACGATACACAAAAAACGGTAATACACAAAGAACGACACACAGCACACGAATGTCTACAAAATGATCCTTGACATGCACAGAAACAACATTTCTCAAGAACAGACACCCGACGATAAGTACACACCCGACGATACACACACCCGACGATAAGTACACACACCCGACGATAACTACACACACACGACGATACACCCGACGATACACACACCCGACGATAAGTACACACACCCGACGATAAGTACACACACACGACGATACACCCGACGATACACACACCCGACGATAAGTACACACACACGACGATACACCCGACGATACACACAATCACACAGAACGGTACACAGCACATGAATGTCTGCAAAATGACCCTGGACATGCACAGAAACAACATTTCTCAAGAACAGGCACCCTACTATGCGCAGCACACACACATATGCGCAGCACACACACACATATGCGCAGCACACACACACACAGATAGTCGCTTTCAGTTTTGCTGTGAAACAAAAACCGCGCATTATGTCGGGCCCTCCCCCCCATTCGACACAACCCCATCCATTGGGGTGGCGCAATGCTGCCAACATTGTGTTTGCGCAATGTTGGCAGCATTGTGCGTCCCCAATGCATCGTAGCGGCCCCCTATATTCAACCCATTGGGTTTGCCCAATGCTGTCAACATTGGGTTTGCGCAATGGCGAGCCCATTGTGCGTCCCCAATGGACCTTTCCGCATCGTGGCGGCCCCCTCCTCCCCTCCCCCACCCTTGCTCCTTTCTGCCTATCGTGCTCTATGATCTTTGGTGATAATGACCTTATAGAAGATTCGGTCCTTTGTCTAGGTGTGTGATTTTGCGAATGTGTGTTTTGGCGAATGTGTGTGTGTGAGATTTCTTGTGTGTGTGTATGCGGGGTTGTGATCGTGTGTGTGATTATGCGAACATGTGTGTGTGTGATTCTGCGAATGTGTGTGAAGTGCGTGTATGTGATTCTGTGAACGTGTGTGCATGAGATTTCTTGTGTGTGTGTATGCGGGTTTGTGATTGTGTGTGTGAATGAATGTGCGTGTGTGTGTGTGTGAATGAATGTGCGTGTGTGTGTGAATGAATGTGCGTGTGTGTGTGAATGAATGTGCGTGTGTGTGTGTGTGAATTTGTGATGTGTGAATGTGTGTATGTGTGTATGCGGGTTTGTGTATGTGATTCTGTGATTATGCGAACGTGTGTGTGTGAATGTGTGTGTGTGTGTGTTTTGGCGATTGTGTGTGTGTGTGTGAGATTTCTTGTGTATGTCTGTATGTGCGTGTGTGAGATTTCTTGTGTATGTCTGTATGTGCGTGTGTGAGATTTCTTGTGTCTGTCTGTATGTGCGTGTGTGAGATTTCTTGTGTCTGTCTGTATGTGCGTGTGTGTGATTCTGCGAATGTGTGTGAATGTGCGTGTGTGTGTATGTGCGTGTGTGTGAATGTGCGTGTGTGAGATTTCTTGTGTCTGTCTGTATGTGCGTGTGTGTGTGTGATTTGGCGAATGTGTGAACGTGTGTGTGTGTTACTGATTGTACATACACGCTCTCAGCCTTTGGAGACGATGAGATATTGGCAAGTACATTAAGCAGTTTGTCTTTCACTCACACACACACACAAAAGTCTAGTAAATCTCTTTTTCTCTTTCTTTTGTTAGTGGTTCCGCGCCCCCCCCCCCCCCCCTCTTCCCGAGGGGCACTTGATCTTTCTTGTTTTCTTTTTTTTTGCGCTTCGCACTTTCATCTCGCACACACACATGCCAAAGCGTTCCAACACTCGCCAACGCGCTTACGTCAAGCCTCCACGAAAGCGATATCACCTCACCCCTGTCGCGCGGAAGCAAAGGGGGTTTGCCTGTGGGGCATTTTGGTTCCTTTTCGCGAGCGAGTTTGCTTTGATTGCTCCCTTCCTGTCCCTCCAGGACTTCCAATGCCTGTTCGCTGCCTTTGCTGGCACCGGCTTTTTTGAAAGGAAACCACACTCGGTCGGCGCTCAGCTGTGGAGCTCTTACCTGCTGTGCTCTAACAAGAAAATGCCACTAGCTTATTTCGTGGAAGGGCACACCTGGGAAACTTTAGTCCGAGACACTCTAGCGTACATGCTCGGAGAGAGCAGCCTAGTTAACGGTCTGTGGCCTGCTGACTGGCCTTGTGCCCGCTGCCTTAGACGAAGGGCAGTGACATGGGGAATACACCCCCTTCTTCTCCTTCATCCTCTTCATGTAGGTAATGATTGCCTCTCGTAACTCCTCATCATCACACATATTGGCATACCAACCTTCGTTCACAGCGGCAATCTGAAGCATATTGAAAAGGCCCGGTTCCTTGCCTTCCGTCCTGCTCAGAAAATTTGCCCTTGCTGTTGGGTTCTGCCTATCATGATTGAAAGAGCAGTCTCTGTTCTCCATCTGTGCCTTACACTGCAAGCCCGCGAACCACCTCCAACATGCGGTCTTCAGGTCTGGCTCTCTCTGTCTCTTCCAACCGGCAACTCTGTTTGTGTACGTGGCTTGTGCGCCAACAGGTACACCGCCTGCCTGTGCCGTATGTGCCTCCGTGGGCGAGTCCATGTTTGAGCATGCACTCATCACTTCTTGAAACAGTGCTGATGGAGCAACGCTTTGAACCGTATTTTCGAACACATGTGTCTCGAGGAAGTTCTTGGATCGCAAATAATCCCAGGTCGACCCCCCGTGCGTAGCGCCGTAGTACAGGGCCCACAGCGACCAAACTCGCTGCACGATTGCTCCTCAAGGAAATCGAAAAGGAGGTAGCGGCTTCAGTAGAACGCCTCATAAACGTTGCAGTGGTTCAATGCCACATGCACGTCCGCCCCCGCGATGACAATCCTCGAGGCCCCCCGATCCCGTCGCTCAGCCGATGCCAGTACCCAATGCCTCTCCGGAGGCTCCCTGTTCATTATCCTCACATAATAACGAATCGGGTCATCGTTGTAAAGGTAATACGCATCTTCCTGCCGATCACCACAAACCATGGTGGTAATACGCCGGTTGACCGACACCCAATGCTCCCCGT
The DNA here is from genome assembly GCA_019918135.1 of Paulinella micropora. Classification (NCBI taxonomy): domain Eukaryota; phylum Cercozoa; class Imbricatea; order Euglyphida; family Paulinellidae; genus Paulinella; species Paulinella micropora. The sequence goes on from WBZZ01002099.1 coordinate 104,885, forward strand.
TCCACACGTTATAATTCTGACTCCGGGCCTCCTCTTCCTCGTTGTCGTCCCCACGAAACGCCTGTAACGCTCTCAATTTCTCTTCCCCTGTCATGACAGGCCTCGCGATCCGTGGTACCACCGGTTCAGGTCGCTCGCCCGATGACGCCCCTCCCGAGCTCAACTGCGAAGACGAAGACGAAGAAGCTGCGCCCACCACGCCCCGAGACGCAAGCCGTGTAGCTCCCCCACGAGGAGGTATCGCCGTAACAGTCCACCCGTCCGCGACAAGCTTCTCAAAGACACTCTTCCCTTCATCCCACGCAACCTTCTTCTCTTCTCAGGCTGCCCAGACGCGTCGATAGCCCTTCTCAAGAAATCACGCCCCGTCTCCTGCCCCGCAGCCTCAGCCAAGTACTGCCGAGCCTGGGCCCTCAGCGCCAAATCCCCGCGGTAAACATTCGCATGCCTTGTGCAGACGTATCGATGAGCCGCCTCCAGGAAGATGGGACATCGCTGCCTCACCTGGCAACGAACCCCCGTACGCGAAAGAAGCACAGCACACTGCTGATAACGCGCCCCAACGACCCCCGGGTCCGCAATAAACCGCATCTCCGGTTGGGCCAAGATATGCCTCCCTCTCCTTGGTCATATCCGCCGGTCGCGATGAAGACGAAAGCATTAATAGCTGACCCTTGCTGAAAGGGTTGAAAGAGGTAATAACGGGCTCACCCGTCTCCCCAATCATAAACGAAAGGGTCCCCGTCTGGGCCCCCTTGCTCTTATTCCACTTTTTCTTGCCCCCTTTAGCCCCCGGAAATGGCGTGACGCCCTCCTTCTGGACCTTCTTCAGCAAGCCAGCAAACCTCTCCTTGAGCTCCGGGCAGTCCCTCCCCAGGTGAGCGTTGTGCGAAGCCTGATCCTTGTAATTACACTGGCTCCTACACTCGAAGAACTTATGAGGTCCCTTCCTGCACGCAAAGCAACTGCCCTTCTCGCCCTTAGAGCCTGTTTTGCCCCCCTTAGGGCCACCACCACCAGCCGCCTTCCGAACCGCCGCAGTAATCGTGTCCTTCTGCTCCTAGTGAACACATCGTTGTAACTGACCAACAGCTGTTGCCGCTGATCCTCACCAGGTCCAGTTCGATTGGAGCTTCCGGACGTTTCCAAGTGACGGTTTTCCTCAGCAAACGCCTGCTGAAAAGCCGTCATCGTAAGCTTAGATTTGGCAGCCAACTTCTTCATATCCCTTATGAAGGGCTGCCACTGAGGGAACGCCTTCAGAGCCTTGAGCAGAATGACAATCTGCGTCAGGTCGTCCGGTCCAGCGTGCCCCCCGTTCTTGATCCGTTCGATAGCGAGGAGGAACTGAGTCAACTGCCCCTGCATATCATCCCCCTTCTTGAAGGCAAACTGCACCACACTAGCGTGATCAGCCAACAAATCATGAACGTCACTCCCATAACGATATTGAGCGCCTGCACCAGACGAGCTGGATCCATAGGGCGAGCCTCAGCATAGGGTCGTGCCAACGTCTTGGCCACCCCCGACAGACAGAGATGCAAGAAGGAGAACACCTCCTGCCTTGCCCTCATCAGACTTTGCTTTTCCACCGTAGATAGATCCCCAGTCTTGCTGTCCCCGTCTTCATCATCCGCTGGTTCTTGCTTCGGTGACTTTCCACCCTGCTTCTTAGAAGTAGCCCGCTTAGCAGCGGTTGCAGCAGCCTCCATCGCAAAGGTTTTCTTTTTGTCCACGTAGAATTCGACACACTCGTCCCAGGGCAGCAGCAACTGCTCCCTGTTCTTTCCGGCCAAATAAATACGGATCTCGTGAAGAGCATCCCGCCACTTCGTTGTGCCGTCTTTACCAGAGAACCGGTGCTCCTGCTGCACCTGTAGCGTCGTTCGAAAGCAGATTGGTCCTTCTGACCACTCTCGAACGCAAAAAAGCTCATAACCCAGTAGTATTAAAGTATAATACCGGTCACCTAACAACAGCAGACACTTCCTATGTTCCCAAGAATGCGAGAACTGATTACCCTTTAATAATCAAAAATCAAATATAACACTTCCAGTTATATCCTTTATTGTCTATATCAATAATCACTAATGCCTATACTGAATAATACCGGACCGAACTGTCTATTAATAATTGGAATTACTTAATACGATACATAAATGTATCACTGAGCACCTCATCCAGACCACCTGGCTTTGGCAGCCACGAGTGAAGAAGTCGAAAGGTGTGAATATCCAGCCTTTGCCTCCATTTGTGGCGCGAGATAAGAAAGCTGGTGAATCGGACCGGGTCTACGCCGCAGCCATCCAGAGGGGGGAAGCCGCTTACCAAGTCCAAGCCAATTCTGTTCAAGCGTGCATGGACTTGTACGTTCTCTTTGGACTCGATGAGGATGCAAGGTACGAAGTCTGCCGTCGATTCAAGAGCATCCGAGCACTCCCTCGTCAAATCGGCACAGGTTCCCCGTACAAAAATTATGGAACATTCAACATCGCCAGCGCCCACTTCTTCTTGCAATACTGCAGCTGGATCTATGATGACGTACCAGGCGGCCATGCACCAGCCCAATTGGAAATTATCAAGAAGATGTTCAGTCTTGCTAAGTTAGTCTCGCGGAAAAGTCTGCCGTGTCACGTGGATAGGGGCTTGGGAGATTACATAGTTCGAAAGGTCCATAACAAAAGCATAAGCGCATTCAAACTTTAGTCATGCATCACTGAAGTTTCAATGCCCATATGCTTGTGTTATGGACCATATAGGTGGTAGAAATTGCGGCTGGGCTGCCCAGAACAGAGCATTCGTACTGGCTGCACCAGTTCTGTTGCAGAGTTCTTGTGCACATGAGAGATTGGGGCCCTGTACCGGAAGTGCAAGCTTTCGATCTGGAACACCAAGGAGGAGAACTTAAGAAGCAAGTGCACAACCTGAGTCGCTCGGAGGACACTTTCATGAACCGTTGGAAAAATGCGGCACCAATGTGGTCCTTGCCCAACTTGCGCCAGGCAAATCTTGACGTCAAGGATAAGCTGATCATGTCAGGCTTCCAGGCAGAAGACCATCAGCTACGCATGCAACGTCGCACTCAAAGACGTGGCAAACAACCTGATTTTCAACCGAGTGCTCTTGCCGAAACCAAGGCATTTCGTGGAGCTGCAGGAGTTTATGAACAACTGCTGGATGCAGCTACCGGGTTGGCAAGGGTTGGGTCAGCGTGCAGTACTGACCGCAGCAAACATCAAACTAGCAAAGTTTATGAGGTGCAAGGGATTCCTGATGAGGTCAACCTTTTCTGGAAAGGGTGAGCGCTTTGGGGGTGGCTGCTGCTTTCTCACTGTTGAGAATATCAAGCAGACCTTCCCTCGCCGCTGCTGGGGAGTTACAATGGCAGGCAGGTACGCAGCTGCAGTGCACTGGTATGCTCACGTTGCGTATAATGGGTACGCGTGTGATTTGGCGAGAGTGGAACTTTTGCGCGCAAGAAAGCAAGATGATCACTTGTGGGTGGGCGATTCATTGCCTGCTCAACCATCTCTGACTTTGTTCCTGTCAGCTTTCTTGACATTCCTTGCGTCGTTGCTCCGGTTCCGAACACGCACACTCGATTCTATTTTATGAAATTAGATATCAGTGACTATCTGCCACAGGAATTGAAAGAAGAAATCGATCGTCGTGAAGGAGAAGAAGATGATGAACAGAAAGAAGGCGTCACAGAGGAAGAAGAAGTTCAAGAATTAGACGAAGACGATGATGTTGAAGAAGAATTAGAAGAAGAAGAAGAAGAAGAAGAAGAAGAAGACATGTATGATGACCAAAGTGAAGAAGAGGAAGAAGGTAGAAGAAATGTATGATGACAGAAATGAAGACGGAGTTGAGCAATTAGTAAAAAAATTAAAAAGTTAATTTACTTACTCATTAAACGTGTTGTTTACTTACTAGTTCAAGGCGTTTTCGGTATTAAAATGATTACACTGCATTGATATACTATTTATCGATGCATGCACTGAATTACTGATTTCAATGCATGCATTGAAGATCAATGCATGCATTGAAAAGACACCTTTCAATGCATGCATTGAAATTTTAATGCATGCATTGACAATCAATGCATGCAGTGAAATTCACATTTCCGTGCTGAATTGACATTTTAATGCATGTATTGAAAATCAATGCATGCATTGATCTGGGCTGCATTGACATTTGAATGCATGCATTGGAAATCAATGCATGCATTGAAATATACATTTCTGTGCTGCATTGACATTTTAATGCATGCATTGAAAATCAATGCATGCATTGATCGGTGCTGAATTGACATTTTAATGCATGCATTGAAACCAATGCATGCATTGAAACACACATTTCTGTGCTGCATTGAAATTTCAATGCATGCATTGATACACATTTCCAGTGCATTAAAATGGCATCATGCATTGAAATTTCCATGCATGCATCGGATGCATTGAAATTTCAGTGCATGCATTGACATTCCCGTCTGGTACAGGTAGTGAATTTTTTTTGTTAAAACACGAAAATCTCACATTTTGTAGTTTGAGTATTAATATTATTTCTTGCACAGATGAATAGGTGAATCTTTTTGTACTATCACAAAAGGTATTTGTCCAACTTTGTGTTATTTGTAAATGTCTGTGGAAGGCAAAATTTAAACTCATGATCAAAATCACAAAATTACTTAAACCAGCATTTTTCTGGTTTTGTGACCATTTACATCTTAGTATTCATCACTTTTAAGAATTTTAAATATTGGAATCGTCTTTCACAGCCATAAACTAAAGCTCCATCAAAGGATTTTTGTTTATTTTGCCTAGAAGCTACAAACCATAGCCAAAAGTTGGTTTTCACAACTTCGATTCACCTGTCGACATGCCTGTACATTTTTTCCTGGACCTTGCTCCTACAGTACACTACAACCCCGTTTATTCCTAAGTCAAAAGTCAAGGTATATCTTGAATTCAAGGTATACCTTGAGTGCAAGGTATAACTCAAAGTATACCTTGACGCTAAAATTCAAGGTATACCTTGACTTTAAATTAAAGGTATACCTTGAATTTAAATTCAAGGTATACCTTGAATTTAAATTCAAGGTATACCTTGACTTTAAATTAAAGGTATACCTTGGATTTGCGTCAATGTATACCTTGCATTTGCGTCAAGGTATACCTTGACTTTAAATTCAAGGTATACCTTGGATTTGCGTCAAGGTATACCTTGACTTTAAATCCAAGGTATACCTTGGATTTAAAGTCAAGGTATACCTTGACTCTAAATTCAAGGTTTTCTTGACTTGGAATCTATCTTTCTATGTATGTGACCTTGATATTTCAAGGTATACCTTGGAATATCAAGGTATACCTTGACTAGTTCAAGGTATACCTTGACTATTTCAAGGTATACCTTGACTGTTTCAAGGTATACCTTGGATATGTAGTAAACACTGAAAGGCTAAGTCCTTCCATGTCTATTTCTAGTCAAGGTATACCTGGAATTCAGATTCAAGGAATACCTACTGTTCCGCATTTTTCAAAACTTTCTTGGACGGCGGCATACTACGCTTTGCCTTTGCCATAGCCGACTGGGCATTCCCTGCTTCTGTTTCCTTTTCTCCCGATTTATCAGACACTTGTACGACAGCATAACTAGGCTTCTTTGTTCTTCGTCCCTGCTTTACACTTGCTTCTTTACTTTTGCCTTCCCCCTCTTTTTTGTACCTGTTCTTGGCCTCTGCCCCTGCCAGCTTACGCTTCCTTTCGTCCAGACCAGACAAAATCTTGAAAATAAGTTCGCGCCAGAATTAGGAGATGCGATTGTCCAAGATCTAGTTGCTCACTATAAATTAATGCATCAAGTAGCCCATATTCGCGGCCGGCCTCAGAACGTGCTGGTCTCAGAGCCTTAAGTTTATGTTTCTTGTCCGTCTACGTATCCAACTGCTTGACTGAAACTACAAGCTTTTCCTCACCCAAAAATTCATCTCGCGCCTCATCTATGTGATTGCCTTCTTTACCATTATATTCGAATTCCACACGCAATAACAGCCCTGGGCGCACGCCCTCCAGTCGCGGCACTCGATAAAACTACTACCACACATGCAAGTACAATTAGTAGCGCATCTCGGATGCATCACTTCAAACTTGACATACGAGTCAAACTTTTATCATTTCAGTCTTTTCCAACACACCAGAACAAATTGTTCCGAACCTAAACTACGTGCAATGGTCAAACGCGGTCTGTATCTATGCAAAGTGAAACATGCCTGTTCAAGCATCGAAAATGCAAGCTTATGCCCCTGAGGCCGCTTGCTCTCATCTGCTACCAGGACATATTTGATCTGTGGACATGTGCGTATGAAATGCAACACTACTTCCTTGTGCCCTGCCTGCCAAGCTGTCCAGAATAGAAACACCACCACGTTGCCGTGCCATCTGTATTTTTTGAAGTAACGCTCCAAATCAACAGTGTTCTGTACTCTAGCTTTCCACCACACCACAGGATCTTGTTGAGTCCACAACTCTGCATGTCCACTTTCTTGGCTAACAACACTACCCTTGCCCAATTTCAACTTCCATTCCCTAGAACAATCGTTTGCTCCAAACCCGTCACGCGTCCATACCCAAAAACCATGGCTGCGAGAAGAACGTTCCCGATTCCACAACCTATGTCCCAAAACATGTAAGCTGCCCTTTCGCAATACGGTACCGCATTCACTGCTGATAATACTCCTGTCATGCTTAGAGTTCCCCCTATTCCCTTCTCAGCAATGTCTAGGAGGTCGACACTGTTTTTGAATGCACCATGAATCGCCAAGTCATCAGACACAGCCCAATTTCTTGGGTCAGGTTGTGCCATGAACAGGGGGCATAACGCGTTGCAAGCTCTACACTTTGACTGCGTAAAGAAATTTACCCTATCGCAACCTGTCACCTCACACCTGGGCGGCAGCCTTTTTACCAATGTTGTGGACATCGCCTCCAGGTAGGCATGCAAACAACTTTGTGGATTAGTGTACATATGCACATCGATTGTAGATAAAAAGACCAAGGATTACCTTAAAAAAACCAAGGTATGCCTTAAACAGTCAAGGTATAACTTGACAATTCAGGGTATACCTTGAAAAGTCAGGGTATACCTTGAAAAGTCAGGGTATACCTTGAAAAGTCAGGGTATACCTTGAAAAGTCAGGGTATGCATTGAACTTTGCAGAGGAGATAGAGACACAGAGGTATATATTTTTTAATGGGATTGTACAGTTCCAAACCAGGGATCCTACTTCCTGTCCGATATTCAGCATCCATTGTAAGCACTCCTTGCCGTAGTGAATGGTTATGTACTGACAAAAAATGTTTTCGATAGACCGAATTAAGACACGAGCTCCATCATTCTCTATTGCTTCACAATTCGGCCGCAAACTATGCTGGGCAAATCCCCCACCCTCCCGGTACAGAGCTTCATGTAGAACTTCATGACTCTTGTTGCAAGCAGCTAAGAGTCTCCCCCTCACTTTGTCAGTGAACACTAATTTTCTTCCCTTGCCCACTTCTATGGCTCGTGCGTACTTCTGTTCCTCCGGACAAACCGAGTCGCTCTTTACATACTCACCCCCATAGGCTATGATGACAGTCCTAGGGCAGCGGATCCACAGTCTGCCCATCCGCTTGGAAATCTTGGGGACCGCCACAACGTTAAAACCCCTCCCGTCCTGGATGTCGACCAGGGACAAAAATCCCGCATCGAAACCCACAGCGCAACGCACCCTTTTTTCTTCCTGCGCTTCTTGAGCTTTCTCATACTCTATTGAAATTTTGGTGGCTGCAGCTAATAAAGCCTAGTAGCAACACCCCCCCAAGTACATCAATCGGTAACTACATTAATAAACACACACCATACACACACATCATACTCATTCTGGTGACCATGATTGATTAGTATTAGTAATATATAATTTACAATGTAAAAAATGTCACCAGAAGGGGACTCTTGCCAATTGTGTTTGGTGACTGCCCAACTGGACGGGCAGCACCCAGACGAATTGAAAGCTTGGTTGTGACCGGCATCCTGACCAACTAGGAAGGCCTGTGCAACACGGGGCCTGGGCAACACGGGGCACTCTCTCTCAGAACAGCTAAGGTATACCTTCAAAAGGCAAGGTATACCTTATCGACAGGCAAGGTATACCTTACACAGCCAAGGTATACTTTGAAAAGCAAAGGTATACCTTATCAAAAGGCAAGGTATTCCTTAAACAGCCAAGGCATACCTTGAAAAGTCAGCTCTCTCTCTCTCTCTCTCTCTCTCTCTCTCTCTCTCTCTCTCTCTGCTGCTCAGGCTAGCAAAGTCTGAGGGAAGAAAAGACTGTACCTCCGAGACGACGACGAAATCTCACAAAACTGTTCCTTTGTCAGCAAGTCCTGCAGCACTGCCTTTGATGATTCGAGAGAGAGAGAAAGAGAGAGAGAGAGAGAGAGAGAGAGAGAGAGATTGAGAGAGAGAGAGAGAGAGAGAGAGAGGGACATTGAGACATATCTCGAGAGAAGGAAAGAAGAGAGAGAGAGAGCAACCAATAAATTAAGACATAGAGTATTTTGAGAAGGAAAGAAAAGAAAGAGAGAAATGAGAGAGAGAGAGAGAGAGAGATTGAGAGAGAAATGAGAGAGAGAGAGAAAGAGAGACAGAGAGAGGAAAAAGCAACAGAGAGACGGAGGGAAAGAGATGCAGAGAAAAGTTTATACATATATATATATAGTACATATAAATGATGCATCATGTAGTAAGTAAAAAAAGTAAAACGTGCAAGCAAATAAAAAGTTAACCCTCTCATATGCATTTACCTCAAAACCGTAGAACAAACCTTTGTGCATAAGCCTTCCACATTACGGAGGTAACTCGGGACATGTACAAGACTATACATCAAAGATGTTCATTCCTACGTCTGCAAAGTCGTTCCGAACCACGTAGTTTTGCAATGGGTACAACAACTATCACAAAGACTAGTGCTCGTACTTAATCAATGCCACGTGGACAGGCACTCAAGCATACGTTGTCATGAGATGGAGAGAGAGAGAGAGAGAGAGAGAGAGATCGAGAGGCAGGGAGAGAGGTAGAGAGAGATCTATGATTCAAGGTATAACTTGGTAGGTATACCTTGGTAGGGCAAGATATACCTTGGTAAGGCAAGGTATACCTTGATTCAGAGAGGGAAAGAGAGCGAGCGAGAGAGAGAGAGAGAGAGAGAGAGAGAGAGAGATATTGAGACATATCTTGAAAGAAGGAAAGAAAAGAAAGAGAGAAATGAGAGAGAAAGAGAGAAATGAGAGAAATGAGAGAGAGAGAGAGGAAAAAGCAACAGAGAGACGGAGAGAAAGAGATGCAGAGAAAAGTGTATACATATATATATGCAGTACATATAAATGATGCATCATGTAGTAAGTAAAAAATAAAAAAAACGTGCAAGCAAATAAAAAGCAAACCCTCTCATATGCGTTTATCGCAAAACAGTAGAACAAACCTTTGTGCATACGCCTTCTACGTCACGGAGGTAACTCGGGACATGTACTAGCAATATATATCAAAAGATGTTCATTCCTACGTCTGCAAAGTCGTTCTGAAGCACGTAGTTTTCCAATGGGTACACCAACCATCACAAAGACTAGGGCCCGTACTTAATCAATGCCACGTGAACAGGCACTCAAGCATACGTTGTCGTGAGATGGAGAGAGAGAGAGAGAGAGACAGAGAGAGAGACAGAGAGAGAGACAGAGAGAGAGAGAGCGGGGGGGGGAAGGGAGAGAGGTAGAGAGAGATCTGTGATTCAAGATATACCTTGGTATGGCAAACTATACCTTGGTAAGGTGAGAGGGAGAGGTAGAGACTAGAGAGAAAGAGAGAAAGAGAGAGAGAGAGAGAGAGAGAGAGATCGAGAGAGAGAGAGAAAGAGAAAGAGAGAGAGAGAGAGCAAGCAATAAATTAAGACAGAGTGTCTCGAGAGAAGGAAAGAAAAGAAAGAGAGATCGAGAGAGAGAGATTGAGAGAAATGAGAGAGAGAGAGAGAGAGTCAAAAATTCCTTATATATCTGCTTATGAATACTTATTAAAACACCCCCCCTATACCAGATGGCTCCGAGTCATCATAGCGATAGTCACTTTGATGATTCTTAGCTTATCAAGTCTCAGGAACGCCGACGAAGTCCTAAGGCTTCAAAGGCTTCACTGTCTGAGCCTCCTCGACCCAGGCAGACTAGAAGTTCAAAGTTTTAAGTCTCCGACTGTCAGCATATCTCATGCTTCGGGGAAAGAGGCGAACGTAGCCTGAGGTTTATTAATATAATTTCACGTGATATATAATGATCAGTTAAAGGACTCCTGAATAGTACGTCGCAAACACTATCTTTTATCAGCATCACAGAATACTTGCCACTCCCGCGCCTGTATCAGGGTGAGCTAACATTCATATTTGCCGCACTAGCGCGCAGCAGGTCGACCCTGTAGAACCATGTTCTTGAGGCTATATCTTTCTGGGAAAACCAATAATTGACAAGCGAGGTCAAAAGGAGCTGAATGATTCGGATCGTATGATAGCTCAATTTCTCCAAGCTGCTTGTGACTCTGACGCCACAAGTTTAGATTATGAACCTGTCGCTCCTGGAAAAAGCGTCGGCACCAGTCGAGCCTTAAGGAATTCACCGAGTGCATAGCGACATGCACTACACGCTCCGCGTCTTCGTCTGAGGAAGAACAGGATTTTCTCGCGGCTTCTCGCTCGCCCTGAAGCTCTGCCAGCTTGCACAGCCGCCTGCCATCAGACGCTGCAAGCCCCCACCAGTCCCGTTGAGGTGCAGCGGCACCCAGATGAAGATGGCTGAAGAAGCAACAAGAAGATACCAGAAACGAAGCTCCACGTTGCAGCGCTGCCTCCATCAAGACATCCGCCAAACCTCCACAGCAATGTAAGCCGACAAAAATGAGCGAAGATGCAGGCAGAGAAGAGAACAATAGGGGCCACTGAGATCCAAGCGAAGACACTTGAAAATCAGGCGAAGAAAAATCAGCGCCAGAAATAACGGAGACAGAAGCAAAAGAGGCATTCAGTAGTTCCGTGGCGTCTGCACAAACAAAGGTCACGTTTCGCAAGCCAAGAGCTTTCGCTCTCTCATGGCCAGCTTTGAGCGAATGCCGATTGCGGTCCAGCGCAAGGACATGGGTTCTAGGGAAAAGTGTAGCTAAATTCAGAGACAAGTCTCCTCGCCCGCACCCTACATCCACCACTATAGAGATGGGAGAGGAGGGGGTTGAAACTGGTAGACACGCTTGGAGTGGAAGAAGATCTTGAATGCGTTGAATCATCCAGGCCAATTGTGGCTTCTTTTTGTGGGCTACATACTCCTCTCGTCGTGTTCTGTTTTTCTCCTCTGCAGCAGGGTCTCCTGCCCATTCAGGGTGGGCTGGTCCGTTGTGCCGTTGTTCCAGGCTATCTACGGGATCTACCGGCACTAGAGATGCAATACGTGATGATGGTAGGTCCACAAGCTTCAGAGGAAACGCATTTCGTTTATTTTCCAGATGCACCAACAGTTGCTTGGACGATTGGTTCAAACGAGGCTTGCGCAGACGATGACCCGAAGGCGCGAGCTTCTGTAGCACGAACAGAGATATCACCCCCCCCCCCCCAAAAAAAAAGAAGAAAAAAAAGAAAAAAAAAGAAGAAGAATGTTTGGTACTTATTTGCAGAAAGAAAGCAAGCAAGCAAGCAAGCAAGAAAGAAAGAAAGAAAGAAAGAAACAAAACAAACAAAAAAAGCACTGCAAATGCAAGGAATCATAGTCGAGTTAATTTGACTTGCAAGGTATTGGTGTCCACCGTAGGTTACCTTCTGTTCTCTCCCAAGCTCAACCAATGCCTTTTTCAATACAGCCCACTCTTTGACCTTCCTGAAACCTTTTTTTGGTCTTGTTTTTTGTATATCTGTGCCTTCAGCCCCTGTAGCGAGGGGCCTTGGGATGGCTTCAAATGCGTGTTTTGACTCTTGGTCATGTCTCTCCTGTGCGGTGTCGGCCGCTCGCACTAAAGCCACCAAACGAGTCAAACGAGCGATCCCTCGATCTGCCTCCCTCTTCCTTTCAGGCTCTTCTTCTGCAACTTCCTGTGCCAGTGGTGTTTCGTCGTGGCATGTGCCTTGGGCGTGGTCTGACAGCCCCAACATGAGAACAGCGTCCTTGCTGCAAAGAATGCCGCACATATGAGCTCGAAGGATGCGTTCAATGCCGCGGTGGTCGTAGCTCGCATCAAGGATCCGCAGCCTTCCCGGGCAGAAAAAAGAGACCAATTGCTTGGTGCTGCTGTCTGGCCTGTTGCCACCAGCATCTGAACTTTCCTCGCTGTGTTCCCGAACGCACCAGAAGATTGCTCGACAGGTCACCAGCACCAAGTCAGCCAGGCTGCCATCACTCCTTGGCGAAGGCCGCTGCTGGGGTGGAGCTCGGGACATGACAATCTGAACCTCAGAAGGGACATGGCAGTCTGCAACGTCTGCGCCCCAACTGCGCGAGACAGCAATACGAAGGAAAATTGTATCCTAGTGAAAGAAGAGAAGCAATGCGATTTGGTA
>WBZZ01002099.1:122500-133614 GCA_019918135.1 Paulinella micropora
GAACATAGCTTGGCCCTCAAGGAGATGATGATAGAGAGGTACTTTTCTCTGCATCTCTTTCTCTCCTTCTCTCTGTTGCTTTTTCCCCCCCCCTCTCTCTCCCTGACCTCATCTGCATCCACGTGTTGGCTCCGGACAACTACTGTATCACAAGTGTTCTTGCAATCAGTACGACGCTTAACCCTATGCAGGCCCACCCTGTATATAATGGCAATACCTGATCGTTCCGGTCTGTGGGTTATCCCTTGGTCTGGAGATTACGGAGTCTCTACTTTAGGTATTCCACAGTCTTCATATCGTTAGTAACAGTTATCTGTTTATTAAATATCCTACTATCGTAACAATCTGGAGTCGCTAATACAATAAAAGGGGTATGGAAATTTTCCTCTGTTTCTCGGAAATTTTCTGTTGAAAAGAGATATCGAGAGAAAAATACATATGGGAGAGGGGATAATTTTTCTGATGCGCTTCCTGGGGTTATATGCTTTTTCTTGAGCTGTTTTAATTACAGGGGCATGCAAGGGGGTAGGGGCAATGATTTTCTTGGACAGGAATGCTACTTATGAGCTGTTTTGCAGAAAGGCAGGGGTTGCTGTGACTAGATGTTTTGGGACTGGACAGCTCTCAGCTCAAAGGTGGGGAGTGTGAGGTTTTCGAGGGTATGGATGCTTGCCTTGGGGTTCCGGGTGTGTGGGTGTGTCCAAAGGGATATGAGGCATGCTTTTGTGGAGGTGGGGTGCGGTTTTCAGTCGGTTTGGTGTCAGGGCAAGGGTTGCTGGGGAACAGACACAGGTTGGGGACAATCTTTTCATACATACAAGGGTACATGTATGGGAAAACTATGCAGGAATGTGTAATTCGTGTTTGCTTCATCATGGATTGAGGGTTTGTGATGTTTTTCGTGGGTTTTGGGGGCTGGAAACTCGAATGCCCTGTTGACTTGGGGTCGGAAGCATGGAAACAGACGCTGAGACGTAAGGATTTTGTGAAGAATCGGGCATATTTGGGGAAACGGAGACGTGGGAGAACGAAAGAGGAAACAGGAGAAGTCGGAAGAAGCAAATTTTGCGAGATTTTATGAAGAAAAGGGGTTACACCAGGCACGGTTTGGGCACTAACTTCCCTTCACTCACTCTCTTCACCTCACCACTGCTTTCTCTAACGCATGTTGACGTGAGTTGTTGAGCGAGCTGTGCTATGTCTTTGAAAGTGATGATGGGTGGTGTGTTGGTGTGTGGCTGAACTTGGGGTGTTGGACCTGGTTGTGGTGTTGGGGTTCCGGCATTGCCTCCCCGTCGTTTTCTCTTAGCCTCCCCGGTCCCTACAATAGCACTGGGCAGTCCGGCAGATGCCGGACTCCCACCTACATCGTGAGTCTCTTTCTTGTGTTTCTGTACATATCGCCTAACATTCCCTTTGCGCGTGAATTGCAGAAATTCAGTGTCTATGTCATCATCATCCACACAATCATGTCTTATCTCATCATCAACCACACAGTGTCTATGTCATCATCAACCACACATGTAGCCATTGCCATGTCATGTCTTATCTCATCAGAGCATCGTGAGTCATAGTCATCATCATACTCTTCCATCTCTTCTTCGTCTTCTTCCTCCTCACTACTCTCTCTCTCTCTCTCTCTCTTTCTCTGCATTGGCGTGTCGTCTGTCTGCGTGACGTGTGCGTGTGGTGTGGTGTGAGGTGTCTGTGTGGTGGAGGTGAGTTTTTGCGGTGCTGGCCCTTGACGCCTACTCCCCCTCACTTCTCCTTTCGCCTTATTCTTCTCGCTCTCTCCCTCCCTCTGTGGAGTTTGTTCAGTGAATATGGCGGTGAGGTTATGTGGTACTATGACAATCCCTCTCTCTTTCGCATCTTCTCTCAAACCTCTCTCATCAGGGTAATAAGGGGATTTAGGGGGCGAAGGTCAGTGCTGACAGACAAGTCTAATAAGGGTATTATTGTCTTGTTTCTTTGCGTGATATCCGCAAAATAACCCATAGGTCAACCTAGAAGCTTGCGCAGCGTTAGGTCCCCTCTTGTCTTTTTCAAGTAAGATTTGACAAGGACTGTTCTTTTTGTTTTTCCCGTGACACTTAAGGGACCTCGGCCTGTCTCGACTGTACCTCGCAATGGTTGTCGGAGGTGTTTTGGGGGCCGAGTTTTGACGCTGTGGGGTGTTTGTGGAGGTGTCCCTGGTTAGCTGACTGTGAGAGCGTGAGATTGGTGTGGCGGAGGGACTCCCTCCGTCACTTTGATTTGTTGACAGGGGACGAACACCCGGCTCAGTCTGGGGTTCCCCACAATCGACATTCGCTCTCTCCCTGTCTCTCTCTTCATCAGGGGTTTCCCCAGTTTCGTCTAGGACATCTCCCCCCATGAAAACGAGTAAAGCGTCGCTATCGGTTTCTGTGTCCCCTTCCTGTTCTTCCTCTCTGATGAGGTTTATGTCTTTGTCTTTGTGAGACTTTTTATTTTTGTTGTTCTGAGGTTTTCCCTTTTTCTTCTTATTGTCGTTCTTGTCTTCGCTCACTTGACTTTTCTTTCGGGGTTTCTTCGTTGGGCAATACTTCTTAGTATGACCTTTCTCGTTACACTCATAACAAGTGACTTTGAGCCACCACTCATCCTTCTTCTTAAACTTTCTGTACTTGCCCTTACCCCCTTCCCCTTCATCTCCCTGATCACCTAACAAAAGATTTGTCTCTCTCTTCGGCCTCGCGTTCTTTGTGTTCTTGTCAGGCCTCTCCTTCCTCTCTTCTCCCTTCCACTTGTCCTTTCTCCATAACGCCCATGTGTCTCTCGCACTATCGACTAGGTCATCAAATCTGGGTCTTAGGTTGTGTGGTAGGTTGAAGTGTAGTGCTTTGAAACTCTCTCCGTATGCGGGGTGTCGTGCGAGCTTTGCAAGCAGTCCTCTCACGAGGTCATCCTCATCAAATGGATGTGTTCTATGACTCTCTACCTCTCCTTTCATGGCAATATAGTCATTCAACCATACATCCACATTTTGTCCGGGTTTGGGGTACATGTTTTCAAATATTGATTCTGTGCTTTAATGTTTTTGCTGACACGGGAGATTGAACCGAACTTGGCTCTAACTGCCTCTATTAGCTCTATCGGTCCATTAACTGTCTTAGTGCGCAAATATCGAACAACAACAGGGTGAGAAAAGGCGACAGACAGAATGAGTTGCAGTGTACGCATGCGTTCGTAATGTTTCTTCTCTTTCTGTATGTTTCTTACTCTTAATGAGTATGCTCGTTTCGACTGTTCTCTCTTCTCTCGTTTCAGTCTCTTAGCTCTCTTCTCTTTCCACTGTGCCTTCTGTTCGTCTGTCAGTTTTGCCCATTCTTTCGGTTTGTCTGTTGCAGGTGTCTTGCCTTCATCCTTTTTCGTCTTGTGTCTCTGTCTAGCACCGTCTGAGGCGCTGCCTTCTGTGTCTGACCCGGAGTCAGGAGTGTCCTCTGACTCAGGCTCGTCTGGCATCCCTTTTCTCTACTTCCATTGCTTTCACAGGGTCGTAGGGATATTTCACCTTAGCCTTTGCTGGGTCATTGAACGCCAGCGTTACGCACTCACCATGCCAGGCACTGATGCCTTTGGCATAGTTCTCCATTTTATAACGGAAGTCGGAATAATTCCGAGTGGTACCATCCGACTGAGGGATGTACTCCTGCTTTAAACCCATACTTTTCTCCGTTCCAAGGCTCATAACCTTTGGGAAGCTCCCCATTATGGAACCTTTACCGATCCCTTTCAGGATCAACCCGGGCTACCTAGCAAGTCTTCACGCAATATGGAAACGCACTTTAATAACTCGTATAAGTAGAAAAACTGATACGCGGCGACAAAGACAGCCACGTCACAAAACTGACTAACTTAGATGCTGGTCTGATGGGTATTAACTCTGACTAAGTTACGTAATTATAATTATGACTGGTAAGTGATGTATCAAATCCTTTCAATTAAGATAGGCATTATTGACTGTCCGGTCCTATTGACAAATCAACTATCTAAGTAACGGTGAGTGAAATTGAAATAGCTATGACTAACGACTACATATGATGCCTCTCAGAGCCTACGGTCCTTTCCGCCAGACTAAGTGCGATTGATTAAAGCTGTTAACGCAGCCTCTGAGCCTCCGTTCGCTAATCAAGGCTCGATACTACAACCTGTTATCAATAGACTCCTATTATTAACCATAGTGTAATAATCTGTGATATTAATAGCTACAAAGGTGACTATCAGCTGAGCAGTACTTAAGCTTTAATATATAATGTACGCGCAGATAGGTAAATATGTGATACTTTATTAATACCCCGTGTCGGTCCAGACACAATAAGAGATTGTTCATATTAATAACACTCTTAACCGGATAAATAATATTACTAAAAAGGTCCGTTACCCTTTTAAAGTCAGAATATATTATCGTTAGACCGGACAACGGGAACTGGCTGGTGTTTGCCTTGGTTGTTTTTGGGCTTCGCTAGTCTCCCACATTTTCCCACCATCTTTGATCTTTATTTATATAAGTAAAGAAGATTGGGTTACTGGCGAAGTTGTTGAATTTGGTTGAGTAAAAGGATATGCATCAATAAATATATTCTTTTGACATCGAACCGGCAAAAGTGGAGTCCCATACATGTTTTCCTTTTACGCCAAGTTTGACACTTCGCTATCCCTATTCTTTGCAACGTATACATAAGGAGAAAGGATCCATTGCACAAGATAGATAGAGGAATACGGGGAGGAGAGGACGTGTGTGTTCTGTTCCTATTTGCTCATTTTCTGCCAATTATCAAGGCGAGAACGTGTGGCAAACAGACACGTACGACTCAATCTTTGTTGACACCTATACACACCCACCCACTATCTTCTCCTCCCGCACAATACAACCAATCGTATACACAGTGTGAGGACATAACAGAGAGATAGGAGAGAAGGGTAGAGTTTAGGTGGTTGGGCGGCAAGGGGAGCAAACGTATACGACAGTAACAAACTCCCACACACACACCTACAAACCACGTCATATCCTCTATCCATCATCCGAAACAGACTGCACAGACAATCAATTTTATCTTCCAACAACAACACTCACTTGTTCTGTCATTTCGTGCCCACTTCCAAGCATCCAAAGTGCATAAGGGAGTAGAGAGCAGACATAGACAGACAGAAAACAGAAAACGAATGCTGTGCACCAAAGTCTGATTGTGCAAACTAGCTCATACTCAGCCCCTCCATTGCAGCCAATTTGCAGGGGGTAGGGAGGCTAGTTAGTGGGAATATAGGCCAAGACAAAAGGAGATAGAGTGACGTCAGCCAGACGTTTCATTTGTTCATTTTTGGCGATTCCAATTTCGTCGAAAGTTTCAAGCAACAAATCACTCTCCTACCTCCACACTTCACTCCCTTCTCACCCACTTACATCCAACAGGTCACCTAGGGTCAGGGAAAGGATTTCAAAGCAGTGCTCCTATTGTGGCTCACCAAGGAGTCCTTACTACTTCGCACTCGGTCGGTTCGTTCTACCTCACACACACACAGAACTTCCTCAGCTGAAAAGGGAAAATAAGGAGTCCCAACCAGGGATTGGACACCCTACCGAGGGTTCCAAACGATAAGCAAGGCTTGAGCAACCAGCTCCCTAATCCTTTTCACCTTCCTATTGGGAAAAGGGGCCATCACTTCTGACTATTTCAGAAGTATCGTTTCCTCCCTACCTCTCAGTTACGGAGTCGTGCTTGTAATTGTAGGGTGCCCCAGTTCCAATACAACTGGCAAGGTTTCCAAGGCGTGAGGTTCCCCTACCAAAGGGGGGGCTGAGTAATCTCAAACCTATCTACACGCATCCTATCACTTGCTTACACACACACACCGAAAATAATAATAATAATAATAACAACAACAACTGTCTCTATACAGACAACGAACGAACCAACACCTACCGACCAAGCCACACGCTGCTTAAAAACCAAGACGGCCAGACTGAGGCTACATCATGCTCCCCCATATTGCTGTCGACCTCGTCCAGGACGCCGCCAGGCGGATGTGGGAAGACGATGTGGCAATCTCGTCCGTCATCGATCTCCCACATAAACTGTTAACCAACTTAGTGAAGACCGATTTCGCTTCCTTGTTGTTGGCAGTCCTGAGCGGGATAGTGAAAGCCGAGCCGCAACAAGGGCGGACGGATGGCGAGACGTTCGTCCGGAATGTCCTAACCAAAGCCCAGGACTTGGATAACACGAACTTCAAAATCGTGCGGTTTCGCACAGACCGTATGTGCGAAGTATCCCACTGGACAAGCAGTATCTTTGCCACCGATGTCTTTACCTCTGACAAGATCGAAAGAGCCAAGCGGGCCGATGTCCTGCTTAGAGCAATGACGATCACGGGTAGCACGCTTGAGGTCCACCAGGGCAAACCGGGCCAAGTGTTTGATGTGTGGACTTTCGTGACCGGCAGCAGCTGGTCCAACCGCCGTCAATCGTGGTCTAGCTCGTCCAGGGGCCCCTATAGCTCCTCGAGCTCCTCTAGCTCGTCGTACACTCCTCCACCGCCCTCACTCCCATTTGGGGGGCGACCAACTCGGCAACACCGGCCACCGGCACGTTCAACTCGATGCCTCCGGCTGTCGGGACGGCACTCCCATATCTGCCTCCCCCACCGCCCATGCCTCCTCCACCGCACATGCCCTGCTAGTATTACCCTTCCTCTGGGTTCGCATCTCCGCCACCGTACCCTCCTACACTGGGCGGGCCCACATCCGAGGGTAAGTCGGGTAAGAGAAAACTTGGTGACAACGGCGTGGTCAAACCGCTATCCCACCTCCACTGATCCCGGGCCCAGACAATTGCTCGTTCGGCCTTTTCAACGAGACTTTTGCGGACCGTGGCACAAGAGCCCAGGTGCGGAGTGCTGTGATTACATGATACATGCGGTCATCTTCAATCCACTTGATGACAACAGACTGTGGGTCGCACCGTGCCAATGGTCGAATTCCTGTCAATACCAACACCCACGCCAGGGTCAAGAACGGGTAGAGCCAATAAAATGGTATATTCACCGTTGGTACGTGGGGCGATCCAAAGTTAAGAGGGATGGCAAATGGGTCCTCAACCCTAAGGATAACCCCACCGAAGGCATCAGAATTCCCGACGTCCAACCCGATGGGACGACGTACTTCTTGCCGCCCGGGCAAGACCCGTCCTGGCTGGCCCATTACTCAACCGAGGCCAAAGCTCGGGTGGAAAGGTACCGAATCCAGGGCAGGAAATACGATGAAGTGGCATGCTATATGCCTGGGAAAGAACACCTGATCGGTACCTTACATACACATACACACCCTCTCGGACCTCAGATGCCCCTATGCTCCATGCAGGCGTCAAAAAGGCGAAGACGGGAAACAAGATTCCCAAGAACAAATAACCGTGGGCCGCCCAATGCGTCCACACCCGAGTCAACGACACGTGGTGCCTCGCCCTCGGGAGCGTTCTCCTTGATCCTGAGTGGGACAGATATGCCATGTGCTGGCCGGCAAACTAAAGCGCCCGCCATGGGGACAGCCTACCGTAGTGGCTCCGACTCTTCTTTTCACGGTCCCGGCCCAATCGCCGACCGAAACTCTGTATAGTCCCATAGAGGCTACGACCTCACCGATAGAGGATAGCGTTGAGACGAGGGATAAGGATATAGTGATGGGTAGCGACGACAACCGTCGGGAGCGTGTACCGAACGAGCCTGACACGGTCGCTGACCTTACCATAGAGGTCGGTTTACCCAATCCCTTACCCAAAGACACCGTCGCCAAGGCGACGCCGGCTGTAGATCCTGACACGATCACATCAAGTATATGTGATGGGGGGGGGGGGGCACCCAATAAGCACTGGGACCCTCGCGTAAGACGCGCGAGGCCTATCAGTGTCCGGCAGGTAGAAAAACCCGCCCCTTTTGTGAACAAGGTAAATAAAGGGGCACGCTCATATGATATATACTCAGGGCCGACCCTATTAGATCGGCGTACCAGTCTGACAAGGGGTACGGTCATTAGATCCGATGTCAATCATCCACGCATACCACGCCCCGACGACAAGGCTGTTCCATCACTGCCGGTCGGATACACCCCTTCACCTTTCCAAGTGGCAACCACTATTGTCCTACCCGCCACAAGGGGTGACAAAGCCATCGCCCCGGCAGTCATTCGCCAAATGGGTCTCACTCCATTGCACGACTCTGACCGACTCGGAGTGACGGCGCGATCACAAGCGCGACAGTTCGCCGAGACAGAGTTAAGACAGGCATTGACAACCCGAGCCGAACCGGTAGACCCACCGGCGGAGGCACGGGACATGAGCTACACCAGATTATACTGGAAAGAGCTCAAGGGCTACCTAGATACCGGAAATGATAGCATGGCCCCAATCACATTCGCGGGCAAACGTTTCATAGACAAATATGGACGTCTGTTTGATTTTACTAAGACAGGCCCGCTCGGATATCCGGGGTGCCAACGACGAACGGAGCGCGATCGTAGGACATATCCCGTTGACAGTCGAATTCCCGTCCGGGATGTCTTATACCATCCATGTCTTGGTCGTCCCGGCCTTCCCAGGCACTGTCGTCTTGGCAAACCCGATCTCCAAATGATGGATGCGCAGCTTATATATGCTGGGACAGGACATCATCAAATATGGACGTGGACGACATGAGTCTGAATTCCCGATCCTAAAGTCGGAAACGGACCTCCCACGACGGCATCCATATGGCGGTAGGGCTCAGGTCACACTGATACCACCGGCCCCTCCATTACCCTATGATGGACACCTCGCCGAGCAATCTCGTCTTACCCCACAGGGTACGGCATGGGTGTACGACAATGTATACATCCCAGAGCCGGATGACAAGCCCCCGACCCATGGGAGGACTTTGGAGAACTCGCGGCAAGAGGGAAGCTCAGATCTTACTCCTGAAGCGTCAGGAAGACTCGTGGCATGGCTTCGACCAGCCGGGTCAACTGAACAAGGGGGTCCACCAATACGTACGGGTCAAAACAAGCTTAGTATATCATGCTTCCAAAAGGCTCACGGAGGATAAAGGGACACTCCGTTGACAGCGGGTTTTCCCTTTGGCTTGTTATTGGGGTTCAAACCTGACTTCCCTTTCTACTCTAGAAGTGGAGGTGAGTCTTGAACCAGTTGTGTTCATGATTAAATTCCATTTTTTTACTTTCCTTTGTGCTCGTAAGGGTAGACCTGCGGTCTTAATACATTTGGAGTCCCTATGCCTTTTTCGAACTCATAAAATTTGGAATTTGGAACGACACACTCTCTGGGGACAATCAGTCACTGTTGTTGACTGTGTCTTGGTGAGAGTAAAGTAGCTTCTCGACAATCAGTACTCAGTACTGGTCGTGTGAGACAGTGCTTTCACTCGTCTCGGGCAAGGGAAACTACAGGTGTTAAGGGGGTTTTGGAGAAACAGGGAAGAACCCTGATCTCGAAACTTGGACCTTGACGGTCAACATGTCAGCGGTTTACTGACATTGGCCCCTGGGTCTTCTTTCTTCTGTTTGCGTCTGTCGTCTCCCTGTCTCTTAATAGGATGAGGGGAGGTGACAGGTGATTAACGTAGGAGAAGTATGTCAGTCAGACAGGTTTGGTTCTGACTCTGACCCATAGTATGTTTGTTTGTTTTGCCTGTCTCTCATGGTTGGATGAGTGAGATGCACAGGTGGTTGAACTGGTCTGCTGTGGAGGAGGCCTGTGTCAGAGGTGCAGGGAAGGACCCAGTGGGCACGTTAGGCTGACAGGCAGGGAGCGACCAGCAATCATAGGCGTTAGGGGAGGAGGGATGGCTCTTTTTCTTTCTCTCTCTCTCTTTTCTTCTCGGTGGGAGGGATGTGAGCATTAATGCCTTTTGTCTCTGTTTCCTGTTCTGTTGTGGAACAAGAGGGATTGCATGGGATTGCATTGGAATGCATTGGATTGCATGGGATTACATTGGATTGCATTGCATTGGATTGGATATGCATTGGATTGCATTGGATTGCATTGGATATGCATTGGATATGCATTGGATTGGATATGCATTGGATATGCATTGGATTGCATTAGATTGCATTGGATATGGATTGGATATGCATTGCATTGCATTGGATTGCATTGGATATGCATTGGATTGCATTGGATTGCATTGGATATGCATTGGATTGCATTGGATTGCATTGGATATGCATTGGATATGATTGGATATGCATTGGATATGCATTGGATATGCATTGGATATGCATTGGATATGCATTGGAATGCATTGGATATGCATTGGATATGCATTGGATATGCATTGGATATGCATTGGATATGCATTGGATATGCATTGGATATGCATTGGATTGCATTGGATTGCATGGATATGCATTGGATATGCATTGGATAGCATTGGATTGCATTGGATATGCATTGGATATGCATTGGATATGCATTGGATATCATGGATTGCATTGGATTGCATGGATTGCATTGGATTGCATTGGATATGCATTGGATATGCATTGGATTGCATTGGATTGCATTGGATTGCATTGGATATGCATTGGATATGCATTGGATTGCATTGGATATGCATTGGATTGCATTGGATTGCATTGGATTGCATTGGATTGCATTGGATTGCATTGGATATGCATTGGATATGCATTGGATTTGTATTGGATTGTATTGGATTGTATTGGATTGGATTGGATATGCATTGGATTGCATTGGATTGCATTGGATTGCATTGGATTGCATTGGATTGCATTGGAAATGTGTTAATACATGGTTTGGTCACACTGAGGAGACTGACTGAGTGGTTATTAATACATAAGTTTTGATTGAAATTTTTCTCTTATCTTTTCTTTCGGTGATATTCGACTGTAAACTTTGAAGGAGGAAGTGACTGGATGTCACTGATCCAGTCACTGGGGAAGTCACCGCTGCTTCCAGATTTGAGGTCGTGGTTGTTGTAGTTACCGTAGGCATAGTCTATCTTCGGTTTGGAAATTTCAACAGCTATCGTTAGGTAGGCAGGAAGCAAAAACAGTCAATTCAGACACACAATGCACATTAAGAGAAAAC
>WBZZ01002100.1:0-2500 GCA_019918135.1 Paulinella micropora
ATCCGGTTGGATAAACGGTAAAGTTGAATGTTGATGACCGCTGTGGAAGTGCCAGGAGTCTTGTTTGAGATGTTGGGGCGAGGAGGAGGGGAATGAGTGGGAGCAGAAGGTGCTTTTCGGGAAGGCATAGCGGGTTTATTTCCGTTGTTCTTCTGAATGGAGGTCGCATGGTCAGTATGCGATGGTGCGACTGCAACGACACTGGACACGAGTGTAGTGTGGGGCATCTGAGCCCGTGGTGACTGATGAGCTTGTTTTGCTTTCGGCTGCTCTCGCTTGATTTCTGCTACTGCGGCCTTTGCTTGAGCCACCTCTCGCTTAGATTCTGATAGCAAGGTCTGTAGCTCGGATATTTTTGCTTCCAACTCCCTAGAAAAATGTCAAAATTTTCCCGTGTGAAAGAAATTCGAACTGACCGATTCGTGGCAGTGAGACTGGAAACCTTGGTTGTGTTCTCTTTTCGAAAGTTTGCAAAATCAGCGTTCGTTTTTGCCAAGTTTTCTTCCGACGCCTTTAACTTGCTCTCAAAGTTCCTAGCGCGATCTTTGTAGGTCTCCGATTCCCTGAATGCGATGGTGATGGCAATGTGATGACAAGCTATGTAGTGGTAGTAGTAGAAGTAGTAGAGTGTAGTAGTAGTAGTGGTGACAATGATTATGATCTTCATGAACGATATTGATACTACTACTACTACTACTACTGCTGCTACTACTACTACTACTACACTCTACTACTACTACCTACACTCTACTACTACTTCTACTACTGCTACTACTACTACTTCTACTACTGCTACTACTACTACTACTACTACTACTACTACTACACAGCTTTGCGTTTGCTACAGCAACTTCTCAATCGTTCAAATGAGAGATTATGCGGTTTGGCAATTCAATCTGACCGTTTGATCGAAGCAATTTGAATCGTATCATCAGACCTACCACAACATGATGACCGACGGGTGCCACGAAATATTCGCTTACTTCGATTTTTCTTTTGGGGTCTGTTTCAAACGGTCTTCGACGGCCTCTGCAAGCTTCTGCATATCTGCCGGAGATTCCGGACTCAACACTCCCGCCGCAGCCGCGACAGCTGCTGCTCCTTCCGCCCACTCTATCAGATCATGCGAGTGCTGATCCAATTCTTGCGCCATGGCATCCAATTCCCTTTGCTTTTTCTCTAATAACTCAACATGACTTGCATCTCTGCTGGATTTGTCCTTATTCACGTTGCTGGACCTTCCTTCGGCCTCTTCGAGCGATTTTTCCAGAGTTTTTACAGTCTGCAATTGTTCCGCAGCTTTGTGGGCAGCCTCTTCGAGTTCGCGTTCAAGAGCTTCTGCGTGTCTGTGGGCCTTGGAAAGCTCTTTCCGGAGCTCTTCTAACGCCTCCGAGTCCTCTGATAGTGATACACCTTCCTTGGCTTCAGTGAGCTGTGCTTTCAACGTAGTAACCTCCGCCTCCAAATTCTTGACTTTCTCCTCAAAATGCTTACGCGATACAATATCCAGATCACTTTTCCCCACGGTGCCCTTCTTGCTGCCCTGCTTTTTCTGCTCTTTCATCATCTTCATCGTGAGCTTTGTCAGCCGCTGGATCTCCGCGTCTTTCTTGTTCTAATCACGCGAGGTAATGTCAGTTTTTGAATGGCAAACAGAAAGCGTACTAGTTCTGCTTGTACGTCAGGGCTTGCGCTGATTCCGTTGCTGACCTGCAATGTTGACAGACAGGATAGGAAGTCAGCAGATTTTATGTGCGACCTGCGGCCCTGTTGACTGCAGCTCGCCCTCCAATTTCGCCTGTCCAGACGAAGAAAAGCTACTTGAAAGAAAAAAATGAAAGCTATTACCACTTCTGATCGCAAAGTTTCAAGCTCACTGTCCTTTGCCTGGTTAGCTTCCTCTTGCGCTAAGAGCGCTTCTTTCTGTGCTCTCAGCTCAGATTGAAGATCTTCTATAAGGCGTTTGTTTGTCTTTTCCCTTGCTTCCAAATCGTGGATCTGTTGCTTCTGAGCTAGAGCCTGCAAACCAACAGCGATAGTCATGCTGTCCAAATGCAAGAAAAAACCTGTTCACTAAGCTGTTGGATTTCTCCATGGCTAGTTTGTGGCTTATTCCCAGAAGATGTGCCATTTGACTTCGCAGGAGAAGCATCACTTGTACTGAGCGTCTCTGTATCGTCGGACTTCTGGTCTTCACCAGCCTCCTTGGATTTCTTCTTCTTAGGTTTTGGCTTGTCTGCAAGTAATTCACATGAAATGGAGAATACGTGTTAATGAAAGACCTCGCCAGTAGAAGAATGCTGCTATTACACGAGCGACTTCCCTTGTCAAACCCAGATCCTGAAACTGGTCTGGCGTAACTCCCTCGAAATCTGAAAGGATGACGCAATGACAACTAGAAAAGAAAAAAAACTATGACCGGCTGCAGTTTGGTAATTGGCTCCCTTAAGAATGTTGACCACTTCAACCTGCTGCGTCTCGGTCAGGCCGACTCTCCAGC
>WBZZ01002100.1:5000-22500 GCA_019918135.1 Paulinella micropora
ACTACTACTACTACTTTTTAAAGCTAAAAAAAAAACTTGTTTTGAGAGAATCGTTTTTTTTGTTTTTTAAAAAATAATAATAATAATAATATTATTATTATTATTATTATAATTATTATGGACACCGTGATAGCCCAGTGGTCAAGTTCTACCATCTGGGCCCTGTCGCCAGTTCGATTCCCGTCGGTGCCACCAGTATTTTCATTGAACATACCGGTCTATTTCTGGACCAGTATTTTCATTGAACATACCGGCCCGTCTGGAAGTGTTGGAACTGCCCTTGCGGGGGTGTCATTAGAGCTTATCGTCAATTCTTCGTACTCCCCTCACGGGTGAGACGATGGAGGCGCAAGTGCAGAAATGCATCAGCCATTGACAGAGAAGCACTATTATTATAATTATTATTATTTTTAAGTTCTAAAGGGATGTCCGCGAGGCGAAGGAAAGAGCAGGAAGGAGGGAAGGACAGGACGAAAGCAAGAATGAAGAGAGATGGGAAGAAAAAAGAAGCAAGATGAAGGGCAAAGAAGAAGAAGAAAAGAAATATTCTGGCACCATCCGCCTTTCTCTCTCTCTCTCTCTCTCTCTCTCTCTGTTGCCATCTTTTTGGATTGTTGGCATGATTGTAGGCTTCCCCGAGCTGATGGCAGGCACTGGTGCTATAATCGGGGCAACTGTCGCCGTGCTCGTTCCTGAAATCATGTTGGCTTTGTCCACGGGAGTCGTGTTGACAAACCTGATAGCCGTCATCATTAGTGGTACAAGGGACAATGACCAGATAAAGATGCTACTGGACCACCCTTACTATCATGATAAAGTGGATAATGTACCCATGATTTCAAGCCATGCACCTACTTTTTGGCCTTTGATCCAAATTCCCATGATTCTGCTGTGCTTGGGGCTGGCCTTCTATCAACCACAGGTTGCAACTAATGCGGGCACGGCGATGACAGGAGCATTCATCAGCTTAGTCGCCATCGACCAGTTCACCTCCAAGAGCTTTACAACGCTGAGTTTCTTCGACTCTCCGTTGAGCACAGCGATGGGCGTGGACAATCTACTACTCGTTTGTGACCGTATGTGTGTCATTCTGACTGCTGCATGGTTCTTCCTCTCCTTGATGGGGACAATATCTCAGTTTCTGTTCCAGTATCGGGCCGAGACTCGAGCATCCTCCCCGAGACGGAAGCCCAGATCTTTGGACGGAACTTCAGTATCTTATGGCACCCTTTCAAGCGGAGACGCTGCCGCCCAAGAAGGAAAGCAGAAGAAGAAAAAAAAAGAGGAGGAGCCCGTTTCCTCCACCTTTAACGATTCCGACATGTACAACTACTTCGGGGACGAGGATATGCCGCCTTCCATGCTACTGTACGCGCCCCGAGTCAACAGCGCTTTCGCAAAGTATGCCATTCAGTTTGGTTTCCAGCAAGACAATGCGAGAAACCAGGCAGAGCATCTGTGTTTTCTACTGGCCAACTACCACACCCAGTCTCTGTCCCCTGAGGAGCTGCACAGAAAAATTTTCTCCAACTATCGCAGCTGGTGTGACTACCTGTCTGTGAATCCACAGCTCTTGCACACTCCGAACGCGGCGAGGGACAACGACGACGCCATCGTTCAGGACCTCTCGCTTTGGTTCTTGCTCTGGGGTGAAGCCGCCAACCTGCGCCATTGTCCAGAGCTACTTTGCTTCCTCTTCCATTCTCTGTCGAAAGAGGTACCCTCAAGCTCTGCCTTTTCGTTTGATTTTTCTCATACGTACCTCTCTTGGTGTCTAGGCACTTATCGTTCAAGCACCGCATATTTCTCGAGACTCCAACGCCTTTCTGGAACACGTCATCAAACCCATTTATCAGAACATGGCGAAGGGTCGCAACGTCCAACCGATTGCTGTCAACTACGATGACATCAACGAGTTCTTTTGGTTTCCGGAGTGTCTCAACTTCTATTATGGAACTCCCAATTACGCTCCAACTGTCACCGGGCAGTCCACCAAAGTTTCTCACAGTGCGTTGGCGTCTCTTGTACCTCCGCACCTCAGCCGTTGCCTTCAAACCGTGCTTGCCAACACGCCCAAATCGTACATGGAGAAGCGCACTTGGTTCCATGTCCTGAGAAGTTTTCATCGCGTAATCAATGTTCTGGTGGTGATGCTTCACATCTTCATTGTACTGGCGTACTGCCAGGAAAAGTCTTTGATTGTGGCCGACGTCTTTGCCAACCAACTACTCTCCAGTGTGGCCATCACGCTGGCGGCATTGTCTCTGTGGAAGGAGATATTGGAAGTCTGGGCCAATTACGGCCTCAAACACCCGACCACCACGGGCTTCATCGTTCGGCTTTTTCTCAAGTCTCTGGCCTTATTTGCACTGTCGTACTATTACTACTGCGCATGGGAAAGCTCGCGGCACATAGCCACCTACTTCGACCCGAACAGGAATGACGTCACTTTTGCCTGGAAGGTGTACTTTGGATTGGCTGGGCTGTATGCCATCCCTTGGGTATGTCGCGTTGCCTGCGCTTTTAGACCGAGCATCAGCACTTGGGCGAGGCAATCTCGGGGGCTCGTCAACAGACTTCTGCGCTTTTGGTGGCCGGTCAGCTACCAGTTCGTGGGGCAAGATATCCATTCCTCTTCAGCCACCACTTACAAATATCAAATCTACTGGATTACGCAAATTCTTTGGAAAGCCTACGTCTCTTATTTTTACCAGATTGCTCCGTTGATGTATCCTACTTTGAGGTTTCTTGAAGACTCGAAGAGGCCGTGGTTTTTGGATCTCTTTGCGGTGTTTTTACTCTGGATTCCCTTCGTCGTGGTGTTTTTCTTTGACCTCATGATCTGGAACAGTTTATGGCAATGTGTCGCGGGTATTCAAGTTGGTATGGCGGAACGTATCGGTGAAGTCTCTGACTTCAAGGTGCTGGCTCGACTGTTTACGAGCGCTCCGGGTCGCTTCCAGGCTTATTTGATGGGTGACAGTGAAGCAACGAATCTAACACAAGACGCAAGCCTCAAGGCGCGGAAACCATCGGGGAGCTCTCTGTTCCGTGGCCCGTTTAGAAATGACAGCTCTGATTCTAGCAGTCCGAGCGGTGACCAGACGCCAAGCAGCACTGCTGAGAAAAAAGGCGATGCTGCCAAACAAGGCACCGACGAAAAGAAAAAATCGCAAGCGAAAGCAGGGAGAACCTACCTCAACTCCAAGTGGAGAAATTTTGCTATTGCTTGGAACGAAATCATTGGAGACCTGAGAAGCGACGACCTGATATCAAACAAAGAAGCGCATACTCTCATTTTCCGCTTCCACGATAAGTCGATGAAGGAGTTCTATTTGCCGCTGTTTGTGACGGCCGACCTGGTGGAGGGAGTCATTGATCGCTGTGCGAAAATCTCCAAGGAGTACGACGCCGCTACGGGGGACCGTGAGAAGAGGTTGATCGAAGACCAGTTGCTGGACTACTTCAATCACCACCGCATGTCGCGAGAGGCTTGCGAAGAAGTCTGGGAGCTGCTCTCGTGGCTATTGGTAACTATCTTGGGTGAACAGCATCAAAAAGACTTGCGTATAGTCATGTCTGCCCTCAAAGATCGTGCACTGAACGACGGGTTTCTCAAGAGCCTCAAGCTGGACCAGTTCCAGGGCCCCTTGAAAAACTGCGTGCTTGCTGTCAGTCGTGGGTTACGTATCGCGTCGGTGCACTTCAAGAAGGTGGTTGAGGATCAGAAAAAGAAAGCAACAGAAGATCAGGATAAAGAAGCGAGTCCCGAAGGCGCAGAGTCTGATGACGAGGGCGAGGAGAAGGATGGTTCTGGCAAGGAGCAAGGCGACCTGCGTCGCGCTCGAGATATCCGCAAGACTAAGAGACTGCTCAGCCAGACTCGCAACGTAAGTTCCGGAACTCTGTTCCTTCTGGAGCGCATGAAGAACCGCAGACCAGCGGACCAGGCCGCGGGCACAGCGCCAGTCAACCCCTACGTGACGCTGTCGGTAGACCTGCTGCGAGACCAGTTGCGCACTCTGTTGGAGGAGCTGCCCAAGTTCGTCAAAGGCTCCAGTGAAGACATTGCACCCTTCATCACTGCCATCGTCAGAAAGCCCAAGGGATTTTTCAAGGACGACCAATACGCGGCAGACCAACTCTTGAGCTTCTTCTCTGCCGGCCGCTCCTTGGAAACGATTGAAACTCTGCATTCCTTCTTGACGGTGCAGACGGAATCCGAAGTGCGACTCAAAGACGCCAAAGAGCGCTTGCTGTTCTTCATGAACTCCCTGTACATGAATTTGCCCAAGCCCCCAACTGTGAAGGCCATGAAGAGTTGGAGCGTCATGACTCCCTTTTATTCCGAGGATGTGCTCTACTCCTTCGCAGACTTGGAGAAGGTCACAGAGGATGGATTCTCAACGTTCGTATACCTTCAAACCATCTTTCCTCAAGAGTGGGCTAACTTCATGGAGCGGAACGGGCTCACATCGTCGGACCCGTCTGTGCTGAAGATGAACAAGAGCCACGAAGCGCGGCTTTGGGCTACACGGAGAGGGCAGACGTTGTACCGCACTGTCAACGGTATTATGCGCTATCAGAAAGCCTTGGAGCTCTTGGCCCAGCTGGAAAACCCTCAAGACGCTACAGGGCTCTCGCAAACGTGCCAACAGAAGTTCCAGTACGTCGTGTCTTGTCAAGTCTACGGAAAACAGCGACGCGAACTGGATCCCAAAGCCAAAGATATTGCACACTTGCTAGCCATCTATCCTCACCTGCGCGTCGCCTACGTTGACAACGTGAAAGAAACGGTCATCGACCCCGCTTCTGGAGCAGAGAAGCAGGTGGAGAAGTTCTACAGTGTGCTGATCAAGTCAGTGGCGGGCACCGCGCCGGAGGAAGAGCGTGTGCAAGAAGTGTTCCGTGTGCAACTGCCAGGCAATCCCATATTGGGAGAAGGAAAGCCAGAGAACCAGAACCATGCTATCATTTTCACACGAGGAGAGTTCCTGCAGGCCATCGACATGAACCAAGACAACACCCTGGATGATTCCCTCAAGATGCGAAACTTGCTGGAAGAATTTGACTCCAAGTCCGGCGACCAAGACGTGAAAAAGAGACCGCTTACAATTGCTGGATTCCGTGAAAAGATCTTCACCGGTTCCCTGAGCTCTGTCGCCAACTACATGGCTCTTCAAGAGACATGCTTCGTCACCTTGGGCCAGCGCGTTCTGGACAAGCCCCTCCGCCTCCGCTTCCACTATGGACACCCCGACGTGTTCGACAAACTTTTCTTTGCTCCTCGGGGTGGTATCAGCAAAGCAAGCAAAGGCATCAACCTATCAGAAGATATCTTTGCGGGCTTCAACAATACGTTGCGAGGAGGCCGCTGCTGCATGAGAGAGTATCTGCAAGTAGGCAAAGGTCGCGATGTCGGTCTGCGACAACTGTATCTATTCGAGGCTAAGCTCTCTCAAGGAAACTGTATGCAAGCCTTATCCAGAGAAGTATATCGTCTGGGACAGAACTTGGACATATTCAAGTGTTTCACCCTCTTCTACTGCGGAGTAGGATTTTATATATCCAACGTCTTGACAGTGTGGGCGGTGTTTCTCTTCCTCTACTCGCGGGTTGTGGTCGCCTGCTTGGGCTTGGAGCGGTATACTCCATTTTCGGACCACACTACCGTCTCCTTTTGGTTCGGTGCTGCGGGTTTCCTTCTGACCGCCCCATTGTGGGGTTCGCTGGGTGTGGATAAAGATTTTCTCAAGGCTACATGGGAAACTTTGAGCATGCTACTTTCTGGAGGGCCCTTGTACTTCCTGTTTCATATGGGAACGAAAGCGCATTACTTCAATACTACAATGTTCTTCGGAGCGTGTGCTTACAGGGCCACAGGACGTGGCTTCGTCACGACGCACGAACGCTTCGGAGAAAACTATCGCGCTTTTGCAGATTCTCACTTCTACAAAGCCTCTGAGATTCTCTTCCTCCTGATCGTTTACTGCTCTTTGAACCACCATCGAATTCCCCTGCTGGAGTCAACCTGGGCGATCTGGGCCATCGTTTTCAGCTGGTTCTTCAGTCCCGTTTGGTTCAATCCCATGTCCTTCGACTGGGACAAGACCCAGGATGATATTCAAGATTTTGTGGGTTGGATTGAAAGGCCAAGAGGAGATGATGGCCGCAGTTGGAAAACTTGGTGGCTTACGGAGACAAGTCCACTTCGTCACTTGGATCTCGAGCGCAAAATTGAATCCTGCATTTTTCAACTTCGCTTTTCCTTGATAGGCGTGATGTTGGTTTATTACAAAGGCGTCACACCAGTTGAGTTCTTCGAAGGACTGGGCCTGGTGCTTGGTATCTACTTCTTGCTCATGGTGATCGGCGGCAATGTTGGTCGAGGCAGCATGGAACGCTCGTCCAGGGCGTTCCTCGTTGTGTTGGCGATCTGTTTCCCAACTGCCATCGCTCTCCTGTCACACAGCTTCGCGCGCATCCTGGTGGTTGTCGTGGTGCTAGGATGCATCCACCACACCATCTGCCATTGGCTTCTCGTCTTATTTCCAGTGGGCTCCCACGTTCTTCGTTACTATCAACTCTGTGACGCTTGCATTGCTGCCTTCTTGCTGTTGGTCACGGGAACTCTCTCTGCTTTGGTGATCCCTGGAATGCTTCAGACCAGACTCATGGTCCGCTGATGTCATTGAAGGGCTTTGTTACATTGCTTGTGTCTGTGTGTTTCAGTTCTATGGCGCGTTCAATCGCGGAATTTTAATCGATAAGCTACTGCAGAAAAAACCGGAGCAAGCGTAAGAACATTTTTCTCCCAAGAAAAGGTCTTCACACATGTTTTGGTTGTGAAAGGGAACCTGAGCCTAATCGGCGTCGCAGAGCATCTCGGCAAAGAGATTCTAGCTCAAGCAGCAGCTCGGTACCTCGTGTTTGCGACAGTCATGTACTCATCCCTTTGCATTTGTCTCAAATATAGTCGGAACCGAAGCAGAAGAGGAGAAGGCGAAAGTCGCGCGACCCTCAGAACCCGGAGGATGCAGACGCCAGTGACGGCGAACGCCCTTTCCCGCCCACCATGTCGGTGACGGAGTACGAGGTAACTGCCTAGGCTGTCTTCTTGCTCGACTTGATCTGACTACATCTGTTCTGCATGTCCGCACAGTGACTTTGCCTGTTGGTTTTCTCGTTTGGCTTAGAACACGCTGGGTTCGGGTTCGGAGCGAGGAGATGAGGAGCAGCCAACGGCAGGAAAAACCTCGGAGAAACAAGCACGTAATCGTCGGAAGAAGAAAAACGCGGAGTAACAGCGAGGGAGCTGGTGATTTAAAGACAGAAGTCTTAATGCTGAGTCGGAAAAGCTGTCTGGAGTTTGTTTGACACCCTGGCAAAACTGGTGCAACGCAACGAGCAGGATGGAACCATACCTTAGCAAGGGACTTTTGCTATCAACTGACTGAGCATGTGGTCATGACAAGGAAACATTTCTGTTTGGAGCTGGCTGGCTGGCTGGCTATTATACAATCCATTTTAAAATCATGCGGGCAAGCATGATGTGCAAGTGGTAGAAACGGACGGTATGAACGATCACGTTTCAGATTTCTTAGATTGTCCTTCCTGTACTTGCATGCCCATGCATAGAGGTTTTTGCGCTTTTAATACTACAGAACTTTTATAATGGCAAGAGGATTATAACACACTTCTGAAGCATCGCTTCATCAATTCGATCCCGACACGTCACCATTATCTGTTATGATCTTGGAATTTACAAAGTGTGCATTGTACTACTTACAAAATATTATTAACATGAATATTTCTAATGTTAAATTGAAGTTATACTGGATATTGTAAGTCTTGACTAGCCTCCTGTGAGGAAATTGCCAACCGGCATTCAAAATTATGAATACACACACTGCTGCCATTGATCTCAAAATATTAATACTTCCGAGAACAGGGTAGGTATAATATAATACCAAAAGATGCTGGGATGGTCAATTCCAGTTTATTTAGTACACTCTCTTGACAGACTACTTATTTATCCCTTTCGAAACAATCCAAATTCTGAGAACTAACGAGAATTTTTCAAGTGCTACACAAAGCAGAAAACAGTTGTAACTGCTTCTAAAGTATTATTAATAATACAACCTGCACTTGGGGCGTCCCCCTCCTACCGGCTGGCGACTTCCTACGAAGACGAATTTAATAATTTATCTGAATGACTACCGTACCGGACCGAAACATTAATACTGGGTACATTCAAGTGTCAAACTCAGCAAGCGAATTTGAGTTAAGGGTCAGATTTCAGATTAGCGGGCAGATTTTAGATTAGTGGTTAGAATTCAAATTAGTTTAATTTAACTGTAATATTTCGTAAAAATTATGCAGATTTTGCGGACGGATATAGACAGGTTAAGTTGCACTGTGACTAATTTGAATTCTAAACACTAATCTGAAATCTGGCAGCTAATCTGAAATCTGCCCCTTAACACAAATTCTATTGCTAAGTTTGACACTTGAATGTACCAAGTAATAATATTGTGTTCAAGTAAACTTCTTTAAGTTTTCAAGTAATACTTCAAGTTAAGTTTACACTTCTATTTTTAGTTCCGTTACTTCATTTTTCTGTTTATTTATCAACTGTCATAACTTGTAGTTGTTACGTTTTCAACTGCCGTAAACAGATCAATTTATTTCAGTCCCTTTAACATCTAGCTTTTTAGAAAAGCTTGACTATTATTTTTTTTCTCCATATATGAAAACTTCTATTCCTTTGACCGCTATTTCCTGTCTCCAGTCATACTTTATTTCCTTGGACTGTGTTTTTCTGTTTCCAGTCAACACTCCAAGTAAAATGGTAAAACAAGTCAGACTAGTAGGTTGGTTAAAGTGGTAATAGTTGACATATTTTCCTTTATTTTTCTCAGACCAACTTGAACAACTCCAACTGCAAGACAACACGTGTAGCACTTGAATTCTATTCGTTAGTTCTCAGAATTTGCATTGTTTCGCAAGGGACAAGTAGTCTGTCAAGCAAGTGTACTAAATAAACTGGAATTGACCATCCCAGCGTCTTTTGGTACCTTCCCTGTTCTCGGAAGTATTTTGAGATCAAATGACAGCAGTGTGTGTATTCATTTGAATGCCGGTTGGTAATTTCCTCACATGATGATAGTCAAGACTTACAATTCGAATTTCCCTTTATTTTCGGAAGAGTCACACTTAGTGTGTGCTGTGCACAGCTCGAATTGGGGAACACCTACCTGCTTCTGGAAACACCAACAGCGAGCAGGCTCAAGGTTTGCCATTACACCCACACAGGACAGCTAGTTCACCTGTCTTTGAGTGGCCGGTCATGGTGACCGTTGTTCATGTTCACCACACGCAGAGAGGCGACTCGTACCATGTATTCAAGTCTTGTTCAAGTCTATTCAAGTCTGTTCAAGTCCCTTGCATACATAGGACAGTCCCTCAAGCAAGCCCCATCGAGAAGCAACCAACCCTAAAGGTCTCATTTGCAAATTCCAGACCTGTTTGCTACATCGTGGGTCTTCTACGTTCAGGTGTGACGAAATGAGCCTTCCAGCCTCATTTCCTCGCCCCAATTACGACCTGGTCAGTCAGGAAATCCACCACCGAGACGCTATTCTGGATGAGGATAAGGCGGAGCATGAGTGCTACTATTGCCAGGGGCACGCGGCACCGGCCGTCCGAACCTACGTGGAAGACCCGGGCGTGGAAACGGCTCCAGAGCCGGAGGTGACCTCGATTGAGCCGGTGGGGGCTTCGGAGGGGTCGGAGCCGGACTCCAGGCCTCAAGTGGGAATCCAGGTAGAGGACGGTACAGTGCGTATGGCGTCGGTGGGGCCGTTGCCGCCGGTGGGGCCGGCGAAAGATAAGTTCTTGATGACGGTCATTGATAGGGCGAGCAATTACGTCTGGGCGATACCGGTGCCTGACACGACGGCGGAGACGACAGCCAGGGAGCTGATCGATCGAATCCTATTGTGGTGGGGATCCCCAAGACGATCTGCTCAGATAAGGGGCCAGCCTTTGATAACGAGCTGATGGTAAGGCTCGCGAAGTTTTATGGCAAGTACGTGACACCGTACAATCCGAGGGCTAATGGCAAGATTGAGCGGGTGCATAGACCGCGTAAGTCGGCTCTAAGGACCTACTGCAAGAAGAGTCAGCTCTTGTGGAGGGAGGTGGTCCCGAGCTTTGTTTTCCCTATGAACGCGATGCCATCGAAGGTTCTTGGAGCGGGGGCGGAATGTAGGTCCCCGTATCAGGTAGTGTACGGGCAGGAGCCGGTGATGCCCAACACTTGGTATATCAGGATGGGCCTGGGCTTGCGTTGGACGAGGATGAGCTCTGGGGGGTTCGTATGCGGGTCTCCATGGAGGCTATGCAAGCGGTTAGGCAAGCGAGGCTGGCGGAACAGACTCGCCAGCTGAGCAAAGAACCATTGGAACAGGACTTGTCTATGGTGACGTATAAGCCGGGGGACATCGTCATGTTGTACTACCCGCAGGTTCCGAAGGGCATATCATCTAAGATGTGTGTGCACTGGAAGGGGCCATACCAGGTGGCGCAACAGACAGGGCCGTTTAACTATCTAATTAGAGGCAGAGGGGAGAACAAGATTGTAAATGTTCGACGCCTCATCAAGTACGATCCGTTCCTGATGGAGAACGAGACGCTCCAGGAAGCGCTCGTCAGGGAAAAGGGGGAGTTTCAGGACCCTCCTAAGTTGGGGACGGATAAGGAACCCGATGGTGCGAAGCCTGGGGACCAGAAGGGCCAGGAGGGGAAGAATGCACGGGCCCCCGAGGAGGGCGTCGGCCGGAAAAACTCCAAAGGGCCTGAAGTCGGGGAGAGGGGGTCAGATACGGGTCGCAAGCCACCCAAGGAGGCGGCGAAGAGGGCGGCGGATAATGATCTGATCTACTCGGAACCAGGAAGTAGGCAGGGAAAGCGTAGGAAGACGGAAGTGCAGGCGGAGCCGGAGGAGCCAATTGAGCCCTCGCAGGTGGACGTCAAGCACAAGTTATGGAGGGAGGGTAATAAGACACTGGGGATGAAGTGGGTTCTAGATCGGTTCTATCTGGTCAGGCCCCCAACTAGATTCGTTGCAAAAGGAGACAAGGATGCTCTCTTTGTGATGCAGGTTGTGGGACTGACGAAGGACTCGAGAAAGACTCGATCGTCGGAGAGTGCGCTTAAGAACCTTCCACCTATGCTGCAGTTCTACCGGTCATGGGAAAAGGATACGGTTGAGAACCGGATGTACCGCAAGTATGTCCCGGTATGGTGGGATGCTGCGAATAGGGAAGTATGTGATGCGAAGATAGATCAAGCCACACGGAAGAGTGACAGGGATCACGAGGCATGGATCATAGCGGTGTGGCTGAGGGGAGTGCTAGATTGCCCCTTCGAGTTGCACGACGGGCACATTCCGCAGAAGGTATGGGACATGCTCAAACAGAGCGGGGTGGACTTAAGGCTAATCGGGGGTGCACACGCAACGGAAACGGTGCGGGGGAAGAAGCATCCGAGCCAGAAGGGGAAAAGCATCCGGGATGCGTAAGGGGAGAAGGAAACGGAATTCGGGTCGGGGGGGGGGGGATTGAAGTTGGGCGCACATTGAACATAGTGTGTGGGAAAATGGTACTGAGTGTCCTACTCAACATTAAAA
Organism: Paulinella micropora; assembly: GCA_019918135.1. Classification (NCBI taxonomy): domain Eukaryota; phylum Cercozoa; class Imbricatea; order Euglyphida; family Paulinellidae; genus Paulinella; species Paulinella micropora. The sequence goes on from WBZZ01002100.1 coordinate 16,693, forward strand.
CTTTACGTACACGGTACAGGGGGTGAACTCGGCGAGAAGGCCATCGTCGTTTTGAGGTTTGGACTCGTGGAGTTTGGTCAATTCGAACTTCGGCGAGTAGGACCCTTGGTTTTGTCCTCAAAGTATTCCTTCACTACTTCCTCGTCTAAGTCGGCCCAATCGTTCCACTCAGCTACCTCTTCCCAAGCTAGTATGAAGGAAGGCACCTCCCTACCCTTAAGCTGTATTTCTAGTACGTTTTCACGGTGGACATATTGCTTGTGGGCGGCGGCACCCTGTAGTACTTCCTTAGGCGCCTGAGCATTACAGCTTTGAACTACCTGTCTATGTAGTAGGATCCATGCCTCTTTGCCAGTGAATGTGATCTTCTTGTCTGTCTTACTAGTACCAATTTCTAACTACCGTCGGTCTCGACAGACACACACTCACCTTACACACTCTCACACACAGCACACAGCTTTGCTCTCTACTTGCTCAATAGAGATAGAGTCATACTATGCTCACGCTGTTCTGATGGCACAAACACAGGCAAGCTACCACACACACGCCCACACAGAGAGGACACTACAGAGGCCACGAGCAGACTCACACACACACTACACAGAATAGTGTTTGCTTGTCCACACCACCCTTTACGCTCTCTCTCTCTCTTCACCTACGTGTGCTACCACTGACTCTATTGCTCAAATCACACAGAGGCTACCTCAGCTACCACCTACGATAGCCTTCCACCTACTAGCAGCCCTATCTGCAAAGTCAGTTCTTCAACCTACAGAGGTTTGTAGTTGTTTATGTACAACCACCTAAACAATCTCTTTACACTTTGTGCTACTCACTCACGGCTCTTCACACACACGTTGAACACTCCCTTTCGGCAAAGGGTCGGCAAGGGAGAAAGCACAACAAATAGTATGCTCGTGTGTCCTTCTTGGCAAGGAAACAAACACGTTCAGCACACTCTTCAGCCAAAGGGCCGGAAACAGAGAGCACAACAAACAGTATGCCCGTGTGTCCTTATAAATAAAGGAACAAACACGTTCAGTACACCCGCCTAGACAAGAACAATAACCTTTCAGAGGCACAAACCCCTCTCGCTCAACCTGAATGATTCGAAGCAATCCTCTGTCTGTCTGTCTTGTCACTCTTGCCCTTCCGCTGCACACAAGCAGAGTAGAGCGTGAGTCGGAAATGTCCACAGTGATTAGCTGTGTGCACAGGCGATTCAAAATGCGCGCGTTCCTGAAAGAGGTCACTTCTGGTAGACCCCACACCCCTTGAACGAAGGTCTTCTGCTGCGATCCGTTAACGCAGTGACGCTCCAAGGCTTACAACCACATGGGAAAACCCTCGCGACTGCTTCTCGAAGACAACAGGCACTCGGGGCGTCCCCCTCCTACCAGCTTGCGACTTCCACGAAACAGAAATTTAACAATAATGAAACAATTGACCCGCCCGTCCAACTGGCGACGTCACACAAAAGACTCAGTGTACCGCCTTTGGAAAATTACACACGAAACTGCCTGATATGGGTGATAAAGGTAATGTTAAAAAGCTGGTGCCACCAGTACCAGAAAAGGTACTCTAATTGACTATTAATAACTAATAATACTACTAACTGTAACGATTACTGCTACCGTATAAATTAGCAATACTGACATAACTGAGGAAGAAGTGTCTAATTAATTGTCCAATGATAAGTTTTTACCTGCTTATTCGGGGGGTGATGTCACCGTCCACACTCTACGAATCAACCTTTACCCACCACTTTTTTTTCAAGTTTTTTTCCACTGAACGACTTTCAAGTTAATAATGAAGAACACTTGCTTTTCGCTTCCCTTCTAACTCTTACGCTTCCCACTTATCCCTACTAGTGGCAAGTTGTGTATCAAAAAAAGTTGAGTGATGAAAAGAAGAAGAAGAAGAAGAAGAACACAAATGCTATATAAAAATGAGCAGTCGGGGCCAGCCTGTCTTAGTACGGGATACAGTTTGTTACGCAAACAGTTTTAATAAGAAAATACTTGCCGCTAGTAGGAATAAGTGGGAAGCGTAAGAGGAAAATAGAAGTGGTATCAAAGAGATACAAAAGTGGAAAAAACGAAGCGTAAACAAAAAAGTATGATCTCGTTTGCTTACATTTGTCATGTTTTAATACTGGATTTTGACCCATGAGTTCAACACTAAAATATAATAATAATAATAATAATAATAGTGCTTCTCTGTCAATGGCGAATGCATTTCTGCACATGTGCCTCCATCGTCTCACCCGCGAGGGGAGTACGAAGAATTGACGATAAGCTCTAATGACACCCCCGCAAGGGCAGTTCCAACACTTCCAGACGGACCGGTATGTTCAATGAAAATACTAGTCCAGACGGAGCGGTATGTTCAATGAAAATACTGGTGGCACCGACGGGAATCGAACTGGCGACAGGTCCCAGATGGTAGACCTTAACCACTGGGCTATCGCGGTGCCACTAATAATAATAATAATAATAATAATAATAATAATAATAATAATAATAATAGTGCCTCTCTGTCAATGGCTGATGCATTTCTGCACATGCGCCTCCATCGTCTCACCCGTGAGGGGAGTACGAAGAATTGACGATAAGCTCTAATGACACCCCCGCAAGGGCAGTTCCAACACTTCCAGACGGGCCGGTATGTTCAATGAAAATACTGGTCCAGAAATAGACCGGTATGTTCAATGAAAATACTGGTGGCACCGACGGGAATCGAACTGGCGACAGGGCTCAGATGGTAGAACTTGACCACTGGGCTATCACGGTGTCCATAATAATAATAATAATAATAATAATAATAATAATAATAATAATAGTGCTTCTCTGTCAATGGCTGATGCATTTCTGCACATGCGCCTCCATCGTCTCACCCGTGAGGGGAGTACGAAGAATTGACGATAAGCTCTAATGACACCCCCGCAAGGGCAGTTCCAACACTACCAGACGGGCCGGTATGTTCAATGAAAATACTGGTCCAGACGGATCGTTACGTTCAATGAAAATACTGGTGGCACCGACGGGAATCGAACTGGCGACAGGGCCCAGATGGTAGAACTTGACCACTGGGCTATCACGGTGTCCATAATAATAATAATAATAATAATAATAATAATAATAATAATAATAATAATACTATATCTAAGGCGTACTGATGCAGCTAATGGCATATCCTCAACGGACATAAGCCTCCAATACCCTTGTTCGAGGTCCTCCACCCCCCCGTGTCAGTCTCTCGCCTGATGATCGGGGCCACCGATGGAGCTCCTGAGGGCAAGACTGCACTAAGCCGAGGTTATTCCGCAGTCCCAGCAACCTCTTGCAAGACGTCACCGAATGTGCAAGTGCATACACCAAGCGCGGTTGCTAGAGCTGCCTCGAAACCCCTCCCATAACAATCTGGTGTCTGCTGGGTCCTGGGCTATCAACCAGCATATGCGGAGTTTAAGATCTTTTACGCGCGCAACGACCCTCCTCCCCAGCATCTACCACCAAAGGGTTATGAGTTGGCGTCACAGTTTAACGCCTTGAGGCCGTTGGGCTGAATAATAATAATAATAATAATAGTGCTTCTCTGTCAATGGCTGATGCATTTCTGCACATGCGCCTCCATCGTCTCACCCGTGAGGGGAGTACGAAGAATTGACGATAAGCTCTAATGACACCCCCGCAAGGGCAGTTCCAACACTTCCAGACGGGCCGGTATGTTCAATGAAAATACTGGTCCAGAAATAGACCGGTATGTTCAATGAAAATACTGGTGGCACCGACGGGAATCGAACTGGCGACAGGGCCCAGATGGTAGAACTTGACCACTGGGCTATCACGGTGTCCATAATAATAATAATAATAATAATAATAATAATAATAATAGTGCTTCTCTGTCAATGGCTGATGCATTTCTGCACATGCGCCTCCATCGTCTCACCCGTGAGGGGAGTACGAAGAATTGACGATAAGCTCTAATGACACCCCCGCAAGGGCAGTTCCAACACTTCCAGACGGGCCGGTATGTTCAATGAAAATACTGGTCCAGAAATAGACCGGTATTTTCAATGAAAATACTGGTGGCACCGACGGGAATCGAACTGGCGACAGGGCCCAGATGGTAGAACTTGACCACTGGGCTATCACGGTGTCCAATAATAATAATAATAATAATAATAATAGGCTTCCTCAGACTATAGCATCAGATCCAGATCCTGGACATGTGCCTCCATTAATAATAATAATAATAATAATAATAATAATAATAAACAGTAACACACTGTTGCCGATTAGTGTGGCTCCGCCAGTATCCATCTGTTCACCTTCTGTCCAGATCATTTTAGTTAGTTGTACAAAAATTTTCTCAAGAAGAGATAAGTGTTAAAATAAGTTGAACTGCGATGTCATAATCGCGATTTCTTAAATTTGTAGGAAGCCATTTCCACCGCTACAGTTCAACCAAAACTGATCGGTAGTTCAAGCACCACAGACCGTCTTACCTGCTTGTCCCCAGTCAACTCCATGGTTATGTCCACCTACCAAATGCAGCCATGTATGGCTGTTTGGGTCTGCACGCGCCGGCAGCGCAGCGACCTTTAGTTAACCCTGCGCGAGATTTGGCCTGCTCCTCGTTCAAGCACGTCAGCACCCCAAAGATGACAGGCGTGCCCGTGTCTAAACCAACCCGCATCAGCCCCTAGCAAGGGTAATCGTTTTTCTTTTGTTGTTGTTCGTGTTGTTTTATGTGTGACTTGACGTTGAATTGATGATGATGATGATGATGATGATGTTATTGTTGTTGCTGTTGCTGTTGATGTTGTTCTTGTTGTTCTTGTTGTTCGTTGATGACGATGATGATAATGATGATGATGATGATGATGATGATGTTCTTAATGTTATTCATGCCGTTGATATCGATGTTGTTGATGTTGTTGTTGTTGTTGTTAATAATGATGTTGTTGTTGTTGTTGATGATGATGATGTTGTTGTTGTTGATGTTGTTGATGTTGTTGATGTTGTTGTTGGTGTTGTTGTTGTTGTTGTTATTGTTGTTCTTGTCCTTGTTGTTGTTGGAGTTGTTGTTGTTGGTGTTGATGTTGTTGTTGATGTTGCTGTTGGTGTTGGTGTTGTTGTTGGTGTTGTTGTTGTTGATGATGATGTTGTTGTTGTCGTTGTTGTTGTCGTTGTTGTTGTCGTTGTTGTTGCCGTTGTTGTCGTTGTCGTTGTTGTTGTTGTTGTTGTTGTTGGTGTTTGTGTTTGTGTTGTTGTTGTTGTTGTTGTTGGTGTTGTTGTTGTTGTTGTTGATGATGATGTTGATGTTGTTGTTGTTGTTGTTGTTGTTGAAGTTGTTATTGTTGTTGTTGATGTCGTTGATTGTTGTTGTTGTTGTTGTTGTTGTTGTTGTTGTTGAGTGCGCCTCATGCAGTACTTGCGCATACCTGACTAACCGCCTCACAAATGTACTCGAAGTGCATGGTCTCGCCTACAAAGTTGCACATGGAAGAGTGAAGCGAGTCATCAAGAAACCTTTTATGAGGGTTCCTATGCAAACTACTGCATCAAGGTCCGGGCGTGTGGCTGCAAGGGCAGTAGCAAATGAATACGTTCTTGAAATAGGCTAAAACCAATCAGAGACTTGGCAGCGAATGGTAGCTCGTACGATCCCGATACATTTTTAAGAATGATGTTCTCCTCTGCTACCCTATACCAACATTCCCTGTCTACGGTTGTGAAAAGAAATAAGGAGGAATGACCCCTTGGCTAACAACGCCTTGACACATCCTGCTTGCAGGGCCTC
>WBZZ01002100.1:27500-50000 GCA_019918135.1 Paulinella micropora
ATATGCGATCTTTTCTTATATCACTATACACAGTGATGTATAGATGAGCTATATCTCGTCAAGGGGAGGGGTATTTAATGAGTATTCGTAAACCAATATGGATTGTTGTATATAGTTATATCCGTTTGAAAATCTGTGAGTCAGTTCTCTTCAAGCCAATAGCTAATATCTCCCTTGTGGCTGATAGTAACATATTTTTTGCAATCTTATAATCATATTGAGGAGTGATTTGCAGCCAAATCTCTTTTCGATCAATTACGTTCATGCACATTGTCACTTGGACTGGTGCTTTACACGCAACTGAAAGGTAGAGTCCCAATCTGCGCATTCGCTGTGCATATTGTTTGTTTGCTTTTTCTCTTAGAGTGTGCTCTCTTTTTCATTGTTTGGGCTCTTCTGGCTTTTCTGTCTTCATCCAACTGTTCCTGTGCTAATAGGAATAGAGAAGATTTCTCTTTCTGTGAGGATATATCTTTTCCTTGTTTGGGTTTTTTTTTTCTCTTTTTGGGATTCAGGAACTGATTCGTTCTCTGAGGACTCGTCTGACCAGTCTTCTGCGGTACGAATGATTGCAGTGTAGGCATCACCCCCCGATAGCAGGTAAAAAGTACATTTTCCTGGTGACAGGTGCACCAGCTTGTTTTTCAGTATTGTTTGTCCGGATTGGACCTGATGCCATTTTATTTCTGGTCTGTTGCAGTTTTCCTTTTTGGCTTTGCCAAGGCACCATTTACATTTGACAAAGAAAAAGATATAAAGGAACAAACAAAAGAAATTATTACAGAGAAAAAACCTAAAGAACTGCTAAAGAGGGAGGAAATAGAACTGGAAAATATAAGAACTAGTAAGAGAGAACGAAAAGCAAAAGTAATACTGGACCTTTAACGAAAACTGAATAATAACTCGAATGCATTGTTTATATACTTTTCTAGATTTTGAATACAATAAGCTGTCAAGAAAAGTATATAATCAATTAATGCAACAGCTACCTTGTTTAATAGAAAATAAAACTAAGTATGATTAATAATTATATTTCTTTATGTATGAAATAAGTAAAGAAACATAACAATTAAACATCAGTTGCAAAGGTTGATGGACACAGAATATGCAATCACTTTTGTAATTACATATTCAGTGTCTATCTTAGTTGATTTAATCGAAAACAACTCGATAGGCGGTCTTAATAATCATCCCGTAATAATCCGCGATCGTGTCGATATTGTTCCAGAGTCTGAACAATTTGAGTGAACCATCTTTAAATTCTACTACAATCGTTCTGGTATTTGGTTCCTTTCAAAATTCAGACTTATATCTATAATTGCACCATCGGCATTCCCTCGTGCATATGATTGAAAAGCATAGCTGTGCCATTTTTCTTATCGAGTTGGGCACAATACTTACTATCACTCACGATAGGCTGTCTGCGTTCATTATTTATATTTCTGCTAATAATTACCCTGTTTCCACCAAGTTCTTTTGGGATGTTTCCTGTCTTGATACGACCAATCATCAACCTTTCAAGCACATCGGACACAACCTGAAACATCTTCATTTCCGAAAGGAAACGAACAACAACCTTACCTTCACTTCTGGGTCTTCTGGGCTGGCTTGCGATTGCTAGTCCTCAGCCTCCTCATGCTGTTGGTAGTCCGACATCTGCACACACGACACAAACAGCAAGGGTTTGGTCTTTTTTCTTGGCGACTTTGGTCTTTCTGAAAAAATCCAAGAATGAAAAAGAAACAGACAAAAACACATTATAGAATTTCTGTATTTCGGCTGTTCATTTGAAATGGAGATAAAAAAGGAAAAGTGAATTTTTTTTACACCAGATACTAGATAACACCAACTTTAGCGACTTGGTGCGGTATCTTTTCTGCTTACATTAACTAGATAACTTTTGGTGTTCCTAATCTATCCAAAACTAATCATGAGCGAAAGTGATGAAGAATGTGCTGAAAGAGAAGAAACAAACCAATGGTTTGACACTCTAAAAGATAAACCTGACTTTGAAATAAATAGACTTAAGATAAGAAATGAAACATGAAATGAAATAATATAAAGCATACTTAACAAGAATGAAAAAGAAATGATTAAATTAGAAAACAAAAAATAGCATGCGAAAATAAAGCAAATGCGATCGACTAAATACTTGCGAAACCAATAGGAGAAAGAGAAAGAAAGGAGAAAATTAAATAAATGAAAAGAGAAAGAAAGAGAGAAGAAAAAGAAAAGAAAAAACAATTAAGATTATTTGAAAATTGGTTGAGTGCTGAAAATCAACCTATGGGAATAGATCATGAGATAAAAGCATAAAAGATAATTAATAGTGGAAAAATAACATCAGAAATAATTCAATCATATGAGAGATACAAAAGAAAAAATTAAATAAAAGTGATTATAAACACTAACTTCTTTTGCACATAGGAGTATAAACTAGTGTGTATTAATTAAAAAAAATTAGGCGAAAGCCCTCCCTGCTCGCAAAGAAATTTTATTTACCATATTTGTTTGTGTGTGGTAGGTAGTTAAATTGAAGTTGCTTCTGAAGAAGAAGAAGAAAAATGAAAATTTAATGATATATATATTTTTCTTTAAGTGTGATATAGAATGCTATTTGAATGATTTTGTTTCTTGGTATTTACTATCAATAGGAAGCGATGCAACAACCCAGACGAAGTAGTGAATTTTACAAAAATTCACTACGAGTTCTGGGTTATCATCTACTCACAAACACACACACATAGACAGACAGGCAGACAAACAGACAGGCAGGCAGACAGACAGCAGACAGTTAGAAGCACCAGACAGACAGACAGACAGACAGTCTGATACAGACAGACAGACAGACAGACAGACAGACAGACAGTACTAGTCTGAGACAGAGAGACGGAGAGACAGAAAGACTGACAGACAGACAAACAGCACAGACAGACAGACAGACAGGCAGACACACAGTGACACACACACACACACACACACAGACAGTGCGTAAGTGATTTTTTGTATGGGAAAGAAAATAGAAAAGTGTGTGGTGGAAAGAAAATAGCGTAAGGTGTGAACTACAATGCCAAAAGAATTTGAGGCAGAAGAAACAACCCCCCACAAGTTAGAGATAACCTTTTTTGGAGGCAAAAAAATAAAAGAAATAAAAACTTCCTGCAGTAATTTTTTCCAAGTCCAAAACCGCCGATGAACTTCACGGGCAGTGGCTTTTCAGACCCCTGTGAACTTCACGGGGAGTGAAACGGACAATCTTTGCCACTTTTTCTACAGCGGATTTATGTGCAAATAGTCACCCAAGAATAGAAGAAAATGAAGAAATAAAATAAAAGAAAGAAAGAAAGAAAGAAAAAACAAAGAGGGAGGGAAAGTGAGGGAGGGAGGGTTGGGGGAGGAGGATTGCGAGACACACACACACACACACGCAAGTACTCACACACACACACACACACACACACACACACAGAAACACACACTCACACACACACACACACACACACACAGAAACACACACACACACACACACACACACACACACACAGAAACACACACTCACACACACACACAGAGACTCACACACACACACACACTCACTGACTCAGTAGTAGTATAGGGGGCCACTTCGAGACAGTTTTTCAATACATACCCACCCCACCACAGAGACACACACCGGCCGGCCCGACGGGACAAAATGGCAATTGAAACCGTTACATTTTAATATTTTAAATTAAAGTGATAAAAATATAGACACATACAGGATGAAAAACGAAGACACACAAAAAACTGCGACAAGTCGCAGGTTTACAATTTCAAAAGGATGTATTATGATAAAGAATAACGAAAAGAGACCGATGGTAAAAGTTCCATGGAGAGAAAGAGGTAAAACGATGTTTAAGAGTTTTACTATTGGAAAACGAAGAACACAAGAACAAGCAATGGAAGAAGCAAAGAAATACCACGAGGAAAAAGTAAAACCAAAGTATGATGAATGGAAAGTTAATTATGATAAGGAAACAAAAGAAATCAAAAAAGAAAAGAAAAGGAATTGGAAGAAGAAAACATTCAAGTGTGAATGCGGAGTTGAAACAAATAGGAGTAGCAAAGCAAGACATATGAAATCAAGCATACACACAGAAAAAATTTCTTCTAAACAAAACGAAGGGGTAATATATAAGGATACACAGGGGAACGAACAAGAGGCACAAGATGACAGAAAACAAACGACGATACAAATGTGATTGTGGTTCTGAAGTTGATATTGCTGAACACCGAAAACGGATTCATTTCAGCTCAAAAACATAAAAGATTTCTTAAAAAACAAGAAGAAGAAAAGAAGAAAAAAGAAGAATGGGAAAGAATGATACAAAATATGAATAAAAGACGAGACAGTGATGACTGGTGTAATGTCTGTCATTACCGCGAACATAACTGCCATTGCGGACTCATTTCAATATAATGATAATAAATTTTTTTCGGCCCCTTTCAGCCCTAATTATCATCTACACACAGGCGAGCCCCCTATATATAGGACACAAGCGGGCAGACAATGGCAGAGACTAAAAAATTTGAATGCGAATGCGGTTCCATAATTAATGTCTCGGGAATACGAAGACATTTACAAACAAAAAAACACAAAGAATTTGACATTGAAGGATTTAGGAGAATGTGGGAAGCGACTAAGCACATTCCAATTGGAGAAAATACAATTGGAGAAAAACAAGAAATTCTTGAAAAACAAGAAATTGATGAAAAACAAAAAATGATAGAAGATTTTAAAAAATCAAGCATTGAAACATTTATTATTACTAGCGATGAATTCAGAGCTGGGCTTTGGAAAAATCTTAACCCACCAAAAACTGGTGAAGGTATAATAGAATGGTTGAAAAGGGAAAGAAGAGAAAGAGAAGCCACGCTCGCCCCGCTCGCCCCGCCCTAATTTCCATCTAAACACAGAGCCCCCCGTATATATGGACACGGAGGCACACGGCGACCACGGCGGGGGCAGACGATTGAGATAATTATTTAATTTCCAAAAAAAATTTGTTAACCAATATATAAGATGGAGACACACACTTATAACGGTAAGACTTATAGGTTGGACAAATTTAGGGAACAAAAAATTAATTATGAAATCAAAAGGGTCAGGGGTCAAGATGTGCTGTATATAATACCGAAGACGAGAAAGTATAAGGTGGATACAACAACGGCCCAATATTACTTGAACCGAGTAAGAGGTGCTGTTTACTTTGAGGAACAGAAACAAGGTATTCCAGTAGCACCACCATTACCTCCTATTTTGGAAGCGAAAGTGTTTGAAGCGAAAGTGAGAGAAAGAAAAGAAAAGGTAAAAGACTTGATGCGGTATGCTAACTATGAAATCAAACACGTTGACAGAAAGAAGCACACGCTAGGCATTAATGAAAGCCTGTATTGGGTTAGGATTAGAGGCAACTTTACTTCATTCAGTATGGAAGATGTAGGAAAGTTTATTGAGATAATTCTGAACGACTTTATTAAAAGACAGAGACAAGGTAATATGGTAAGTCTAAGTATCAAGTTTGTAGATTACTATGGAGCAGTATCTACGGGTTTGAAAAAACTTAACGAGATTTCTGTCAGCGATGTTTTAGAAAGACTGTCTGCATTATTTCAAAGCAACGAAAGCCTTTATACAGACGAAAAGGGAACCAGATAAGTTTAGGTTCGTTTTGAAATCTGTTGAAATGCCGACGGGCGGAACGAGGCTTCAAATAATTAATAAGCTGGATGTATATAAAAAAAGAGGAGTAATTCAAATTAATAATACAGACAACATATGCTTAGCCAGAGCAATTGTTGTAGTAAAAACAAAAAAAGAAAAACACGAAAAATATCCGCAGGTTATGAAAGGCAGAAAGATACAGGAGGAGATGGCTTTGAAACTACACGAAAAAGCGAATGTCATTAGGATGTGTGCGGTATTCCTGAAATTAATACCTTTGCTAACCACATTAAATATAATCTGGTTATCGTTGAATTTCTTGACAACATGTTTATAAGACGGACCTGCTTAATGAAAAGGCCGAGCGACTTACGAACCTTTACATACTTAAGACTGAGAACCACTACAATGCGATAACTAATATGAAGTCTTTGCTAGGCAAAAAGAACTTCTGTGAGTTATGTCTAAGGGGATACAAAGAAAGGCACGCCTGCGAATCCACTTGTAATATCTGCGAAACCAAAGGTTGTAAAGGTATTAACGATAAAAGCAATTGGACTGATTGCTATTCGTGTAATAGAAAGTTTCCAAATACAGTATGTTTCAACAACCACAAGAAGACGAACTGTGATATCAAAGCGAAATGTCTTTCGTGCGGACTTAATTACAGGAAGAAGGACGAACACAAATGCGGTTATGCGAAATGGCGTAATTGTAAGGAACTGAAACCACTTGAGCACCAATGTGAAATCGTGAAGAAAGACATACTACCTTTTTCAGAGAAATACATATTCTTTGACTTTGAAGCGACACAGGATACAGGCGAACACATTGTTAATCATTCGGAAAGTCAGTATTTCGATGCGAAGGAACCACCAGTTATCCATAAGAACATTGATGATTTCTGTAAGTGGGCTTTTGAATCTAAGCACAACGGCTTTACATTCATTGCCCATAACAGTCGCGGTTATGATTGTCAGTTTATTCTTAAGTGGTTGGTGGATAATGGACAAGCACCATTTGTCATTTATCAGGGCGGTAAGATAATGATGATGACTTTGAAGAAATACCGCTTCATTGATAGTTTGAGTTTCTTGACTATGCCTCTGTCTGATTTTTCCTAAAACATTCGGATTGAAAGAACTTAAGAGAGGTTTCTTCCCTCACTTCTTCAATACGGACAAGAACAAAAATTATGATGGTGTTATGCCACACAAGAAGCACTAGCTACGACACTATGAAAGATAAGAAAAGGGCGGAATTCTTAGAATGGTATGAAAGCCAAAGAAACAGCACATTTGATATAGAAAAGGAAATTGCGGAATACTGTCATAGCGATGTTAATATATTGAGAAGGGGTTGTATGGATTTTAGAAAGCAGTTTTTAGAATTCGGTATTGACCCGTTTCAATATACAACTATTGCGAGTTGTGTTATGGCTTTATATCGTGCTAAGTTTATGCCAGAGAATTCAATTGCTGTGTTGAAGGCGGAAAAGCAAAACAGGATAACCTCTCGGGCCTGTGTTGAATGGATAGCTTACAGAAGCAGGTTAGACCAAACTGATATTAAACATGCTTTCAATGGTGGTGAGAAAATGTTTAATTTAGGACAGTCAAATGTTTATATTGATGGCTGGGACGAAAAGACGAAAACCGCTTATGAGTTTTACGGGTGTCATTGGCACGGATGTCAGAAATGCTACAACAGCAATACATTGAATATTAAGAAAAATAAGACTATGGGAGAAGTATATAAAAAAACAAAAGAAGGAGAAGTTTTATTAAGCAAACTTTTTGAAGTATCAAAAGTTATTACTATCTGGGAATGTGAATGGAGATTAATGAAAACAAGTGAAAGCCTAGCGGAAGATACGAACGAACGAATTACGGAACAAGAAGGACTGAACCCGCGAGAGGCAATGTTTGGAGGTAGAACGGATGCTCTTACATTGTATTGGAAGTCTAGACATAACAGCGAATACGCAAAATACATTGATATATGCTCTCTGTATCCTACCGTTATGTTTTACGACCTTTACCCTAGCGGACACCACGAAATCATTAGACCGAACAATGTAGGGGCAAGCCCCTACAACCCCAACGGAGGGGGTGCGGGGGACGAAGTCCCCTGCGAGATGAAAAACAAAATTATAAACAGAGAATATTTCGGAGTGTCTAAGGTTAAGATGCTACCGTCGAGAAATCTGCTTCACCCCGTTTTACCTAAGGCGGACAGAGGTAAGCTTATGTATTACTTGTGCGACAAGTGCGGAATGACTGAACAGAAAACCGAATGTAAGCACTCTGATAACGAGAGAGCAATAACGGGCACTTGGGCAACTCCTGAAATCTACAAGGCCTTAGACAAAGGCTATAAGTTGATTAAGGTATATGAAGTATGGCACTGGAAGGAGCAGAGCAGTAGCCTTTTCAAAGATTTCATAAAAACTTTCTTAAAGGTTAAACAAGAGTCAAGCGGATATCCTGATGGCTGTATTACACAGGAACAAAAAAGAAAATACATTGACAGTATGGAAATCAAGATGGGAATTAAGATGGACGAAAACAAAATAGAAGAAAATCCAGGACGGCGAGCGGTTGCTAAGTTGTGCTTGAATAGCCTGTGGGGCAAGTTTGGTGAAAAGCAAAACAAAACTCAAAACAAAATGATAAAAGACAAAGATACCTTATACAAGTTAATGAGCGACAAGTCAGTCGATAACATAAACATAAACATTATTAACGACAAAATAATAGAAGCGAGTTATGACCTCAAACAAGATGCGGTAAGCGACCCCGTGAAAACAAATATTGTAGTTGCTTTATTTACGACTTGCCACGCGAGGATTAGACTATATGAGATGATGGACAAAGTAGACAACAGAGTTCTATACCACGATACGGACAGTGTCATAGACACAACAGACTTAACGAAAGGCGAAACAGATGTGAAAACGGGTAAGTTGTTAGGCGAATGGACGGACGAACTACACGGAGCAAAGATTATGACCTTTATCGGAGGCGGGCCAAAGTGTTATGGATATGTCTTAGATAACGGCAAAGCAATATGAAAGTAAAAGGCTTTAGTATGAATTATGAAAACAATAAATCATTAAATTTACCAAATATGTTAAGTGTCATCAGTTGCGGACTTGATATTAAAAACAGCGACCTTATTGAGAACGGCAAGAATGAATTGTTAGAGTTGCTTAAATCTCAGGAAGAAAAACTGATTGCTAAACGAATTGAAAAATCTGGTAAAGTTGTAATAGTAGAGAACAGCAAGATAACAAGAGACAAACAACAGAAAAAAATAACGAGTGAATACTTAGAAAAAATATTCAGCTTTACTTACACCAAAAGAAATATTATAGGTATTGTAGATAATGCGATTGAAACAATACCGTTTGGATACTAAATGAAAAAGCAATAAAACATTTGATAATTATTTTTTTGCCTTTGAAAGGGGAAACCCCTTTCGAACCCCACCGCGGGGTTGTAGGGGCTTGCCCCTACCCTTGAAGCTCCTAATAGTATGAACACCCCTCGTCGGCTTAACTAGCTTAGTATTTACAGCCGTAGCACCTAACAATGAAACAGGGTCAAATGCGGTTCGGTAGTTCGTCGTTAGCTTCGCAGTCTTCGCCCTTTTACCTTTTGGATTTACTTTAACAGCCACTCTGTCAATTACTCCTTCAATTAGGTCTCTTGTGCTACTGCCTTTATTGTATGTTGTAGCCTTCACCCCAGTCAGTCGGCTTAAATCTTTCGCAATCGTGCCACCTAACGAATGACCAGTCAGTTCAACATTATCCTTGCCATATTTCTTTATGACTTCATTAATCAGCTTCTGCTCTTCTTTGTATCTTGGTGTTCTCTTTAATACTGCCTTTACTAATGCGACATCGGTGAGTAAGTCTCGCTTATCCGCACTTCCTCTAAATGCGACAATGGCTTTACCATCTTTTTCATACACTGTTGATTTTTCTTTGCTGGCGACTGGCTTCCATCCGTCAGCACCCTTTGACAAATAGACATCCTCTGACAACTCCGCGTTGCCTCCCTTCTGCCGTTTGTATTCTTTGCTAGCCTTTTTCAACGCCTCCCCGTAGCTTATATTATGCTTAGCGGAGTAAGCCTTAACAAACTTTATCCACTCGGACATGGCAAAGCTACGTTTGCAAAACGTATCCTATATTAATTATTTAATTTTTTTATTTTTATACTCCCTACTATATACCCTACAGGCATAGACCGTATACACCCTCCTACTATGTCAACCCTTACGAGACTGTGCGAGAAGTTCAAAAACCTTTCCATTGAAGGCGAAAAAAAATCCTTCTCGTTGGAAGATGTTCAAAAGGTAATCCACGACGAAATAAAAGCGATTGAAGAAAAGAGAAATACACAGCCGAAAGAAACTTTTCAATTCGGCAAATACCGCGGAAAGAAGTTTGAAGATATCGCAAAGATTGATAAGCCATATATTGAATGGCTAATGAAACAACCATGGTGTAGGACCAGAGATGAATTGAAAAAGTATTTGTAAATGATTTATTTCATTTTTTTATTTTTTATCAAGTCTTAATAATTTCAATACCCTTTACGATAACATCTTGTTGAAGAATGGCAAAAGTGTAGTGATTGAGGTTGTTTCCCGCAGTAGTAGAAACGAACTCATATCGTCGCTCAGTGTCAAGGCTCAGACCTGACTTTTCATAACCTTCAACATTCTTCTCGTGAAGTGGGCGGTTATTATCCCAGTAATCAACGTGAAACCAGTTGTACTTATAGATATCAGAATTCAAAATAGCACTTCCCTTCAACTTATCATTCAAAATCATATAGTCTTCATTATCAGAAGTATCAATGTCAAATTGTTGCATTCTGCTACCATCAATAGTAGTATAATAAGTTCTAATTTTAGTGTCATTTCTATGGTCGTTATCAAAAGAAGTAGAAGAGTTTTCGTCGTTGTGAAAAGCAGAGGTATAGATACGACGAATTCTTTCACCCTGTGCTCTGTTCATTTTTACGACATAGTTCTGTTGACCAGTTTGAAGGTTGTGCTTCCACGAGATAGGATATTCAATAGTAAATCTAAAACCCTCGCCGGCGATTTTGCTTTGAACACCAAGGATGACATTTGGGTCCGTTTCTACCGCAAGAAACAAGTTAAGATTTGAAACAACAGCACCTGTAGCACCAATTGCAGCACCACCAACAATGTTAGTGGCACTGGTTCCAGTAAACATAGTCCTGCTAGTTCCTTCCCAAACAATCCTCAAATCCATAATTTCATTAAAACCAAGTGTTTTATCAATTTCAAAAATAGTTCCAAAAATCATACCCAAAGGTAATTTAACATTGATAACGGGAGTGCAATCTGCAGTATTGAAGGCAGTAGCAGCACCCTGAATTGCTCCGACTTCAAAATACTTAGCCTCCTCGTAAGCAACATTAACAAACGAACCGCCCGTTCCGTTAAAACTATTCAGAATATCATCATGACGACGAGCACTCATTGAAGGGAGACTTACCAAATCTTTAACACTATTACCGACAGCATTGATAGCATGTATTATAGCACCACTTTCATCACCTGCGCTGGTATCTTGGATTTGAATGTTTCCGAATGTAGCAACATCAACGGCAGCATCAGCACCAACGCCAGCAGGCTGAAAATGTCTTGAAGCGATATTCAAAGTAGCATTATTCAACACATTACATTTTTGAAGCATCGCTCCACTCGAAACACCTCCTCCATGGTTCTCCAAAGACATAAACTTCTCATAACTGATTTCAGGCTTCCAAGCCATCTTAGTGTAATTGCCCACGTGTTGAAGATTACACAAATACTGTCCGCTTCGGCTTCGTAATTCAATACTCCTAATCATTGACAAGCAATCCATAAAGATACGATTAGCATTGTTCTGTCCTGGGTTTCGTGCTGTGTAGGTAAATCGCAACACACTACGAGCGAGGTTCAAAGGGCGGGTAGGTATTTCAAAGGTACTTTCATTACCTCCCGCAGTGGTGAGAGTAATATTCGCCAAGAATTCACGGCTAGTAAGTTTGCTTAATTCATATTTTCCTTTTAGTAGTTCTTTCGGTTGGTGGTCTAATTCTTGACCATATCCATATTGAGACGGCATTTTTTCTTTTTTCAGTTTTGTAGTTTGTAAATTAACAGCATTATATTGTAATATGAGAAAAATAAATAATTCTAGAATAATTATAATTGTTATAACACTTGTGTTAATAAATTAACGAGATTTAAATTAACAGTGTCATAACAATACCTAGCCCATTAAGATTGATGGCTTGGTCGTTTTCGTCAGTTAAATAAAACCTAAATACATTGTTTGAATTAGCTGATAGTCTTTTGCCATACTCACTCCCGCTTCCATCATATATGACAGAGCCGAACGGGATTTCATTCGCCGTATATATTTCTTGTAATACGTGGTTATCACCTTCGCCGACTAAGTCCGATTGAAGATACAATATTTTTTCGCCAGTCAATATTATGACATTTGATGACCGCAGGGTATTATTGACGAAGAAATAAGTAGAAGAACGCTCAAACCCCATAATTCCGTGGATACAAGTTTCGTCGTCAAATATAAACCGCTGTTGGATGTTAATGGGATTGTTAGCTACTGTAAATAATAGCTTACCGTCTTCGGGTTCTATGTTGGTATTGTTGCTTGTTATTGTGTATGTGTAGTCGTTGGGGCTTTCTGCGGTTAGCACCTCGGCCAGCTTATTTTTTAAGTTGTTCATTGTGTAGTTGCCCTCGGGTATCGTAATGAGTGCCTCGTTGCCGTTTTCACTCAGAGTAAAAGTGTTGTAGGGGCTCGCGACAGAATAATATGATTTCGGCACATAGATATGAAGTATTTTACAATGTGTGGGGTTGTCTAGCCCTTTCATATCAATGGAGCGTGTAAAGTCGCTATCGGTTCCATTTATCCTGTTTTTACTATTTGTGTAATAGATACCACTACTTCGCCCGCCTCTATATTCCATTGCGGAGACTTCGCCTCCGCGCCTCCACGGTTTTGTGAAACTTTTTCAAAAGTTTCGTATTTATAGAAAAATATATTTTTGTTTTAATCGCTTCAAATAAAAGTGTCAAAGCCGTAACCGTTCTGTGCTTTTAACTTCTCCGCTTCTTTTTCTTTTAAGTCCGTCCGTCCACTGGCGAATTTATATCGGGTTCCTTTTGCCCGCTCTAAAAGAAACCGCATTGAGTGCCATCCGCAAGTATCTGAGGTGTCTGATTGTTGTTTTACTTGATTAACCTTCATTAATAAATAACTATCAGGACGGCTTTTATCTATCAGCTGTTTCATTTGATGTTGAAAAAGTTCAGTCGGTTGATATTCAGCTAACGGGTCATAAACTTCAACAGTTCTGTCTCCATTCAAAGAAATCCAAACTGCTATCCAGTGCGAGCCACCTTGATTATGGCGGTCCAAGTTCATTATGAAACAGTATTGCTTTCTGCTTCCTGGGTTCAAAGTGTTGAGTTGGTCGCTTGGAGCTGTGCCGAGAAACCACTTATGTTTTTTCATAATCTCATTTATTTCGTGTGTCATTAAACCTTTGTAAGGATAAACCCCTACAACCCCATGGGAGGGGGTGCGGGGGCCTGCCCCTGCTGTTCCATCTTGCGGGGTTTGTTCATCTGTTGGTGGCTGCGTATCTGGTGGTGGTTGTGGTGTTTGTGTGTCTGCTTGGGGTGCTTGTTGTTGGTCGAGTGCTTGTTGTTGGTCTGCTTGGGGTGCTGGTGCTTGCCCCTGTATCATCTCTAATATTAGTTGTCTAGCCTCTGGCGAATTAGGGGTTGGTTGTTGTATCTGCGGTGTGGGGAGCTTCAATGGTGTTTTCTTTTCTGCTGTCTTAGTGTCTTTTACAAGTTTATCTATTTTGTCCCAACCTTCCTCAGGAGAAGTTATGTTTCCGGTAAATTTTTGAGCGTACAACCATTGTTTCAATGTCTCGGAATAATTTTTCTTTTTACTTTGTGGTTTTACAATTTTAATATCAATGCCTGCTTTTATGAGTCTGGATACTACGACGTGATTTTAGGTTTTCCAGTATTTTTTCGTTTTAATCTCACACCATCTGAAGACATAGCATCAATAATTCTTTTTCTCTTTTCGTCTTCCAAATCTTTTGCTTGCTTATTAACTTCATCAGTTATATACGTTATTCCACTTGGAGATGATTGTGGATTGGGTTTTTTGGTGTTTTTTCTTCAATAGGTGCGGTTAAAAGTCCTTGCTTAGTTCTCCGCTCTATCAGTAATTCCTTAATAAGTCGTTGCTCTTTCCTGAGTTCACGGTCCTTTTCATCCTGTCTTTCTTTTATGTCGGCTAATTCTTTGCGGTGTTGCCTCTTCCTTTCCTGGTCTTTTTCTTCAATGTCCTCTTTCTCCTTCTTGTCTATGGCTTCTATCTTTTCATATTTCTCCTGTTTGAGTTTATCTAAGTGGTCTTGAATAGCCATCCTTGTATTTTGCTCAATTTCGGATAAGCTTTGAACTTTTCGTAAGTCTTCTTTCTTTGTAGGAGCTCTGCTCCTACGACCTCGGGATTTGAAAAGGGTGTCCCTTTTCAAATATTTCATAAACAGCTTGAAAATTTGAAGTGTTGATAAGTCATTCGTTTTCTTTCCAAAGTTTAGATATGCTCGTTTGCCTTTTACTTTGATATATGGGCGACCATCTTTGGTTCTGTATATTCTGGGTGGCCGTTGTTTAAGTTTCTTTCGTCCTCCTTTTTTTAATTTATTCAAATTATACTAATGTAAAAAAATAAAACTGTTTTCAATATTATTTGAATCACCGTGGGGTTTTAAAATTTAAGGGCTACACGGCCTCGTTGCTTTCCATATCCCATATCGCTCGTAACTTTTTGAACTTTGCCAGCATAAGGAACACCAACTCTATCCAAAGCACCAGCGAAGCGAGAGATTGTTTTGTCTTTTTTCAAATAGTTATTAATATTCCTAAATGTATTGCCGACCTTTTCCCAGTTTATTTTACCTCCCTTTTGACCACAACCCTTTTGTTTCTTGCGACCAGTTTTCTTTTCCGTTCGCCATTGTGTTTGAGTTTCTTGTTATTTTTCCGACTGTTGGAATGACTTCAACCCTTGTTGTTTTTACGACCATTATAATATATGAAAAAAAAATTAAATAAAATTACAAAAACCTTCTGTTAAAATTAGTCCCGCAAGCGGGACAATAGACTATCGCAAGCGATAGTTGAAATTTTGCCTCAGTTCGTCCGATACCGCATCAACATACAAAAAGTTAAACCTCTCTTTCGTCGCCTCGTGATATTTTCAATGAAGTATTCAAGGTCGTAGCCGAGGTCCAGATGCTTATACACTAGTTCTATCTTATCCTGAGACTGACCAGGAAAAATGAGAAGGTAGTCTAGCTGTTTAATAGCCTCAGGCTTCATATCTTTCAAATACTGAGAACTCATAATCACCTTACTTTTATAATGCCTATTTTTTTTACATAAATAACTCACAGACTTATCCCTCAACCCACTACCCAAATCATCTAACACAAAAACAACTTCTGGTGTAATGTATTTACTCGGTCTCTCCACTTTTTCGCCTCCATCCTGCTTCTTCGTCTCTTCTTTTCCAAAATAAAGAAACTTCGGCTTCGGTTCTTCTTGGCGGTCCTGAACAATCTCGCCTTCTTCTTGCTCCTCGTCTGGCTTATTGAGCTTGTCTAACTCATAGTCTATGACACTGTATCCATCCGTTTTCAAATATGTGTATATTGCCATCGGGTTTCCCTTCTTCTTGAAGTGCTTCACCATTTCTTTGTAAATGTGGTCCTTGTGTATTGTGCTGGCTATAATAACAATGCGGGTTTTTTGTCGGTCGTTCGTTTCAGGATTTCGAACAGTGCGGTCGTCTTGCCACTCTTCTTGCGAGCGAGAAGAAAAATATTGGCATACGGTTCATCAAATAACTTATATCCTTTTGCCAACTTGTCACCATCTCCGTTTTGTCTGACAGGTCTAACTCGTATATCGTTAATTTTTTCCATCGCTATATGAACCTTTTTTTAAAAAGCTTCACCAAAAATCAGAAAAATGCGGGTTGTAGGGTGTCCCTACTTCGTCAAGCCAAAAATTCCAAACAAATAACAATTCTTCCGCCCAGTGCTTCAGTCTCAATATCGCCATTGTCCGTTTTAAGCACTTTAAATGTATAAACACCGTCGGACCAATTAATATTACCTAAGTTGTAGCTAAGATTGGAAATGTTTGCCACGTCGCTGTCTGCGAATGTTCCGATAATCCCGATGCGGTCCATATGAAGGATTTTTGTTTTCGTCTCCGTCAAGTCATTCATATAGTGGATAACTTAACATTCATTCTTGTTGGTGTAAAGTTCATTCTAATGTTTTTGTCAAATGTCTTGCTACCATTAACCCCGCCTGGAAAATCATTACTTAGAAAAATAATCTTTTGGTATTTGAACTCACTCATGTGCGGAGATTTCACCTCCGCACCTCCAAGTTTTGTGAAACTTTTTCAAAAGTTTCTATATTGTGTATAATATATTATGTTATTAATATTATTATTTGTGTGCTCTGTGTTAGGAAGGACCGCCTGCGACTTTTATAGCAGAGTAAATCAAACAAAGCAAGATGCGTGTGTATGGTGTATTCAAAAAGGAATAGAATCAAAATTTAAATGCTCTTATAAACCTATGAGTGATTGGTGTGTTAGTTTTGATGAAGCTATACCTTTAATATGTTCAAGTGATGCTTCTTGGTATAAAATACATTTGTATGAATGCTCATTTCTTTGAGCTAGAAGGCGATGGAAGGCATATTCCAATCAATAGTGTTAAAATACCTACATAAGTGTTAGCAACCTCGCACGGTAAGTTCTTTTCAGACAACCTCACGATACAAAGGGTTATAATAGCGATAATGATACCCATTTGAAACAGATACTTAATAAGTCGGCTGTCAGTCGGTCTGTTTTTTATAGAACAACAATTCCAGTTATCTTCCAGTTCGTGCTCTACTTTTTTTTCTTCATTCTTCAATGAAATATCCAAAACACGATTTTTTAATTCTGGTGTTAGTTCGCCATCTGCCATATCAATGAGTGGAGGTGGAGGGTGTAATCTAGGGTGCATTGTAATTACGGATTCTGCTAATTGGTTTTTTAATCTGCTATATCATTAGTCAGATTATTATTTTGCTTTTCTAAATTAATCACCTTTTGTGATAATTGTTGAACCGCTTTAATTAATGGGGCGATAAACTCGGAATAACCTATACCATAACCGACATCACCACTATCAACACATTTAACATCTTTTGGATTAACACTCACACCTTTCAATTCGCATTCTTTTCTTTGCTTTGGACACGGAACCATAATTGTTTCTTTTATAAAACCGCCAAAATCTAGCATATTCATTTCTGTTAATACGATTTCTAATTCCTGTGCTATCAAACCCGTTCTTTGTTTCTTGTTGTCATCAATCATACGATAGCAGACTGGATTTAACTTATTAATAAAATCTAAGCCTAAACACTCTTTTATATCTTCTTTTTTTCTCCTGTCTGAATATTGAATTGGATTAGACAATACCCATAATTGACCATCGCTTGCTTTCAAAGACATTAAAGCAGTATTTGAACTATTCTCCCATATGAACCCACTCGTTGAAGAATTATTCACTCTAAATCTAATAGCATAAGAAGTTAATCCTCCGCCTACTCCTCCTGCTGGTGCTGTTCCTCCACTTAATGATTTATTTGCTTCAGACTGAGACATTAAATCCCCCATGCTGAATCAGCAGTATCCCATACAAATATTCCTCTCGCATTCGTCCCGTCTGTTTGTCCTTGAATTCCTATTTTCGCTCCATTAGTAGTTGTGGTCGTTAGCAACCCAGAATATGTAATCCCCGCACTAGCCGTTATTAACCCTTTCGTCCATAAAGTCCCGTTTGCCCCATTCAATGACAGTAACAATTGCTCATTAGAATTTTCCCACACAAAACATCTGTTGAAGCAAAACCAGACCTAAATCTTATAGCAAAGCCTGAAATATCGTTGCCTGCAGCCGCAGACCCTCCAGATAGACCTTTACCTGCCCCTGGCTGAGCCATATAAATCCCCCATCCTGCGTTGTCTGTATCCCACAGAAATATACACTGTCCAGTTCCTCCATCTACTTTATTTTGAATAGATAACTTGCAACCGCCATCTGCTCTTAATAATCCGCTCGCCGTTAATGTAGTTGTAGTTATTCCTGCGGTTGAAGTAACTGTTGTTTCTGTTATTGTTCCACCATTTGTTATGTTGTTTGAATTCATATCCAAAGCACCATAAAACCGCATACAGCGAGCATTGTTAAAACGGACAATGTCAGACGAAGCACTTTTATTATCCAAAAGTTTTGAAATATAAAGACCTGCTCCTTTTACATCAAATGCTACATTCGTGAATACATAACCTCTTTGGTTCGCGGTTCCACTTGTAGCAGTATTTAGAGTAAATAAGAAATATTGATAATCACCTGATGTCTGTGAAAAGAATATATCTCCCCCATTTTGGTTTAATATCCTTGCCCCATTATATGTTATAGTTCCACCATTAATGATAACTTGATTATTAAAATCAGCCGTTTGTATTAAAGTTAGATATTTTATCACAGTGCTCGTCCCGTTGAATGTTTTAATTCCTGTTATTGTTTGGTCTCCTGTTAGTTTCACACAATTGCCATCCAGATGTTGCCTATTTACCGCTTCATTTGCATTTTGTGGTGCTCCAAGATTAACAATCCGACTACTCTTACAATCTAATCCAGTAGCATTAAACCACGAAACAATCGTCCCATCAATAATAAAACTTATTTTTTTCGCAGAAATTTCAAAGTTGTAATATGTTGCAGTTTTCATATCCAAACTAGCATTTGACCCGATATTACTGGTAGAATTGAAAACAATGAATGTTCCCTTTGTTGTTGAATTTATTGAATTTCCAGTAATTTCAACACCACTGCTGTATGTCTTAATTCCTGCTATGGTTTGGTTTCCTGTTAGTTTCACATTTTGCCCGTCTTTTGTATCAACATAACTTTTATTTGCTCCATCTGTTGAAGCGAAAGGGTCGGCTAAGTTTGTTATTTTGTTGTTATTCAAACTTAATGTTGTTCCAGTTGCAGTTATAATTAAAGTATTACCTGAATATAACTCTACATACGAACCAGTTATTTGTATCGGATATCAAGTCGCTGTTGCTTTTTTTGTGCTGCAATCATTCC
The DNA here is from genome assembly GCA_019918135.1 of Paulinella micropora. Taxonomy (NCBI): domain Eukaryota; phylum Cercozoa; class Imbricatea; order Euglyphida; family Paulinellidae; genus Paulinella; species Paulinella micropora. The sequence goes on from WBZZ01002100.1 coordinate 46,537, forward strand.
TATTTTTGTATCAAAGGCGATGCCGATGCCGTCAAAAGTAGTAGGATTGGATGAACCACTTACTTCTAAAGTTGATGTAAATTTTTGATTTCCTGCTATGGTTTGGTCTCCTGTTAGTTTAACCACCGAAGTATCAAGAACTGAAACATCCACACCATCAACAAGATTAACATTTGTTATGCTGTCATATCAAGACCAGCACTCGCATTTATTATACTGCTAAATGTTTTAATTCCTGCTATGGTTTGGTCTCCTGTTATTTTAACCACCGAACCATCAACTGCAAGAGTGGTGAGATTAATTCCATTATATGTAGAAGCCCCAGAAATAGCATAACCACCCATATTTAGTCCTCCCGTTATACTAGCAGTGCAGTCTAATCTAAGAAAGGGTGGTGTGGTGTTTCTCCATTGCCCCGTGCTATAAATGAGTAATTGATTATCTGCGGGGAAGCCTGTTATCGTCACATCGCTGTGGCTATCTATACTTCCAGCTGCTGAAACTTTATCATTATTATCATTATGCTCAAATATCCATTCATCAACATCTTTGGTATTTAGTAAATTAACATTTATAATGTTTTGGTTGTTCATATTTAGTGCCTCCGTCATACTGGCTGTGCCGTCTAATCTAAGAAAAGGAGAAGTCGTATTTCTCCATTGACCTGTGTTGTATATTAGCAGTTGATTATCAGCTGGTGTGCCTGTAATTAACACATCGCTGTGTGTATTAATCGAACCATCCGCTGACACTTTATCATTATTCGCCTCGTGCTCTGTTATCCAAGTATCAACATCTTTGGTATTTAGTAAATTAACTCCCGTTATATTCAAATTTCCTCCCATACTAATATTACCGAATTCATCAACATTTATCGGAAATGATTTATTTACCCAGTTTATTGAATTATATGTGAGATGACTATTAGTGGCTATTGGTGCGGTTATGACTACATCAGAAAGTGTGTCAATTGAACCGAGGGCGGTATTCTTCCATTTACCATCTACATCATTATATGTTAAGTATTGACCGACCACTGGTGCGGATATGTTTGTGTCTATCAAATTATAAAGGCTGGTTTGGTGCGGATTACTTGTATTAGAGCGGTGTTGAGTTGAGGCTTTAACCTCGTCGTTGTCCCTTACTCGTTGCTCTGTGTATTATAAATTTTTTCCTTCTTTAAAGTCTGATGTTGATTTGGTAGATAATCTCGCATCGAATCGACCGTCAGTGTAATAAAGATTTACGGGGTCAGCATCTTCTGGCACCCTATCTGTGCTTAAGCCAATAATATTAGTATTTGTTAAGTCTAAATTTTTTATATCTAGACTATCAACAGCCAACTCATTAAGGCCTAAGAGCGATTTATATTGTGACATCTGAACCTTTTAAAAAAGCTTCACCAAAACCTGTGGAGGTGCGGAGGCGGAGTCTCTGCTATATATATTGGATAATAATTAATCCGAATAAAAATTATTTTTGGTTAGATATACAACCGAAACAAACTATGCCGAGAGGTAATAGAGAGATTGCCATAAAGAACCTTGAAAAGGCGACTGTAATGAAGAAACAGTATGCGAGGCAGAGAAAGATTGAGAGGGCTAAGGAATTACTTGCGGAGGAAGAGGCTAAGAATGTAAAAGAAATGACTGATGACGAAAAGATAGACCACATTACTAAGAAGCAGTTGGCGAAAGATATGATTGATGGCGGGATGGTAAGAAAAGTGAGGAAAGCAGCGAAAGCGATAAAGAGGTTGAACACGACTTTGTTGATATAGTTGTCCGACGTGTTGCTGGTATGAAATTAAAGACCAAACAGAAGAATGCGAAGAAAGTGGAAAAAAAGAAAGTGGAAGAAGAAAGCGAGGACAGCGAAAGCGAGGAAGAAGAACAGCCTAAGAAGGGTAAAGGTAAGAAATCTAACATATCAGTTAATGTTTATAATCAACAACCTGAGAAACCAAAAAAAGAAAAAAATGATACATCTAAAATTTTTCTTAAGTTTTGAAACTTTTGAAAAAGTTTTAATATATAACTTTATGCACGACTTATTATTTACTCTTTTATATATCGTGATAAACTACCTTCCTATTTTAGTCACATATAGCAATGGACCATAAGCATATAGCCGCTAACTCACAACTGGAAGAAACTCCAGGCAAAAACGAAGAAGAACTTGAAAACAGAAAATTGAAGAGGCTTCTGAAATACACCATCAATCTAAGAACCCTTAAAAATGGAATACTATACTAGCTCCTGAGCCTGAACCATTAAGCCAAGTGTTTATTGACCTTATGGATATGTCTAAAATAGCTACTAAGAAAGGAAACAAAAACTACAATTTCGGTTTAGTAATGATTGATGTTTATTCTCGTCGTGGTTGGATTGAACCGATCAAAAATAAAACAACTAGTGAAGTATTACAAGGATTAAAGAAAATGCCTAAACCTAAAAGGATTACGTCCGACAACGGCAGTGAATATAAAGGGCAAGTTGCCGAATACTTCAAAGAAAATGGAATTCAACATACAACTAACGAAGTTGGCGACCACCGAACTATGGGTATAGTAAATAGATTTATTAGAACAATAAGGAACGATTTAAATTTTATGTGGGAAGTTAATGATAATTTCATTTGGGTTCCTTACATTTATGAAATTGTTGATAATTATAATAATACATACCATAATACAATAAAAGCCACACCTATGGAAGTCTATGAGGGCAAAAAGAAAAACGATCAAGAAATATATAGAGCTGGTCTTATTAATAAATTTCCTAAGGGCTCAACAGTAAGAAAAGAACTAGAAAGAACTGTTTTTAGTAAAGGCGATGTTCAATACTCAAAGGCTATATATAAGGTTAAAGGGCGTAAAGGCTTCAAGTTAATTCTTTCAGATCACGAAATAGTCAGCCCTCAGCAATGATTAAAATCTAAGTTTGATAAACCTGTTGATGAAGAAGAACAGACTAATTCAAAAAAAAAAAACTCAGGAACGGAACACTCAAAGGTTATTAAATCGTGAAAGCATAAACCACAGTAATGTAAGAACTTCAAGCAGAATGAAAAAGAAAATTGAAAAATTAGACCTTTAATAACCGAATAAATTCAATCCTACTTTATCCATAATTGATTGATGTTTCTCAGTTCTTGTATGTCTTTTTAAGTGTGCATATGAAATCATAATACCACAGTCACACTCAACTCATTTTGATTTGTTTTCTTGTATTTTTAGCTTTTGTAAATTACTGTATAGTTTTGAGTTTTCTTTTCTGTATTGCTTTCTCTTTTCTTTATTTTTTTCCTCCCATTCTTTAAATTTTTTTGTTATTTTCTCTTTATGTTCTTGCTTATATTTTCTAAATCGTTCTCTGTTTTTTTCACGATATTGTTTGATTCGATCTTTGTTTGTTTCATAATATTGCTCGTGATATTTGGTATCTTCCCTCCACTGCTTAACA